>NQII01000197.1:92196-176844 GCA_002778355.1 Clitarchus hookeri | reverse complement strand
GGGGAGATGGGAGACACTGAAATTTGCTTTTCACACAGTTATGAAAACTCCTCAATGCTGTAGCTTTATGCAGAATGGTACCCACAAAAGCTGGTGGCATAGTTACAAAATGTGTTAGGAGACGTAATTTTCAATACGTTGTTATCACAGTAACAAGCTGCTAGCAGATACATTGTTATTGTACTCGGGAGGGATACGATAATCTGTTAGTGCACCATATAGTCGGTTGCCATGTTTGTATTAAAGAAGAGCGAAAAGAACAACAGTTATTATTTTTATCTTGATTCTCTTCACACATTTGACAAACTGGTCAGCAAACATTAATATAAGGTGTTTATTATATTACTTTTAGTGTTGCTTTTAATTAGTTTAGTACATATGAAATAAAATTGTTATTTATAGAAATCAACTGATTTTTAAAAGATTCACAAAAAATTTTTTTGCTATAGAAATGCATAACATCCTTGCAGCAATGCCAGAACAGCAGGTGGTACCAAAACAGCACTCACTCGAGGAGAAAAAGGTTCACAGGAACGTCATATTACCAGTTCTACCATAGCATTAGGACACAAATTTGCTCTCTGTAGAAAACGTAGAAATGAGGTGCTACCGAAAGGTTATGGGAATTTGATAGTAAAATAAAAGTTCCTTACTTTAACAACTAGTTTCTATCATCTCCTCTGAAGTAATCCCCTCGAGGATGTATATAGCACTCTCAGTATTTCCCTTGTGATTTCATGCATCCCTGCAAGCTCACGAGAGTGAGTGTTGAGGACCTCCTGCATTTCTCCCCGATCTCCTCACTTATGGTAATACGATGCGCTTTCAACCATGCTTTCATTTTGAGGAATAGAAACTGCCACAGGGGGCAAGTCAGGCAAATAAGACACGTGTGTGCATATGCATGTGCGTGCAATTACTGCAATGTTTTTGGAAGTCAGGAATAGTAGAATGGGTGGCGCCTGAGCAGGCATGTTGTCATGGTGGAAAAACCAATTATTGTTCTTATACTTGTCTGGACATTTCAGCTGAATGCCCTCCCTAAGCTGCTTCAAAATCTTTTGAGTAAAATGTACCATTAACAGTTTTATCAGGAGGTAATAATTCCTCGTGAACAATCCCACGACTGTAAAAAAAGTAAGTTACAGCAATTATCAACGTGGACTTGACATGGATGCTAACTTAATGCACTATTTTTGGTAACAATGAATTCGGAGACTTCCAGTGGAATGAATGCTGCTAGTCTCATGATGACAGCTGTAAATCCATAGTTGATCACCAGTTACGTTACTAGAAATCAAATTGGGCTAACTTTTTGTAAGTTCTGTACAGACAGGAACACAGGAGATCATCTTTTTTGTTGCTCATTAGTCTCGGCACAAATTTAGCAGTAATGTGACATGTTCAAAACATGTCGAACTGTCCCGCATGACTCTCCCACTATGTCACAAACATTGTGGATAGTTTGTGTATGATCTACAAGGATATCCTCGCAAACATATAACTACAGTTTCAGGTGTTGTGCTTGTTGAGTCATTCAGAGCACTCATCATAGACAGATGTTCTTCTGTCGTTGAAGTGTGTGTACCACAAAACGGTTTGCTTTGACTCTTGGCATTATCTCCTAAGGATTCCTGTGGCATACAATAGATTTCCGTTGCAGCTTTCTTGAAATTTGAAACAAGATTTGGTGCGGATTCTTTGCTCATTAAAATCCATCATTTCTGTTGTAAAGAAAATTGCAGAATAACTGAAACACAACCAGACAAAACCGCTCTGAACAAAAGAATGTCTCCTCTCAGCTGCACAGTTGTTGGCATACTGGTTCACAAAGCATGCTACTAGCCCCACAAAATGAGACTAAATTTGAAATATCTTGAAAACAGCCAAATGAGTTTTACTTATTTTCAAGTAAATATCTATGGTATAGTAAAATTGAGTTAAACTGTACTTCATTAATGATAACAGTTAAGTTTAGTGCAAGGCGTTTGTGGGAAATTACTGTGCAAACAATCAACAGTGTTGGTATACCGTATTTACTGTATTGCAAGGTAACTTTTTTTTTCCATCCAAATTTGAATCTTCTACTATTATTCCTTGGCTTAGAATCAGGACTGGCGATATTACATCCAGTTCCAACCAAATGTATATAAAATGGGCATTATATATTTACCAGTACCGTTACAGGCCTAATACTAAAATTATTATGTCGCTTGCAACAACACAAGCTGGCCAAGCGTTTCGCCGAGCCTGATCTACCATTTTACATGTTTTCAACTCTACCTAAAATCACAGAAATTTTATCCAGATTATCTGTCGCTCAAAATAGTTGCACCTATCATCACTGTAGTATTTCAAAGCAAATGGTTTCGCCTTAAAATGCTACACAATCAATTGTAACCAGTAATTGCTTTTTGCAAAAAGGTTTTTCTTTAGTTTAAAAAATGGTTTTTCCCTGCAAAGTTTAGTGTTTAATCATATCTGGTTAAATATCAACACGATTTGTTAACAAAATATTAATTTAACTCAATAGGCAGCATCTTCTGAATAAACTGATACCCCCAGAATAAGGCCTTCAAGAGGCCTAGGTTTACTATATCCAATTGTGAAACTGTAAATTGTCAATTTTTAACTAATGCAAAAGTTTTCTCCCGCTTAGATGCAACTTCCATCGTTTGGGCAATTCCTTTAGATTATGACGGCATCCTGGCGTGTACATTTAACACCCCTTTTGGCCATTATAGGTGGTGTAATAAAGGGAATAAATTAAGTCAGCAATATATACCAGTGCGAGACGTACAAGCACTTTGAGCATGTCAACAATTTAGTTATTTAGGTAGATGACTTTCATTTTTGGCTCTCCAGAGGAGGAACATGATGAAACACTTTAGCAAGTCTTGGACACTGTTAGGAAAGTAGGTTTAAAACTTAACGAAGATAAATTTGTATTCACGTCAAATTCTTTAAGTTGTTAGGACTGACTTTTCAGGTAAGGGTGTACTTCCCTGATCCAGATTGTGAGTCTGCTATGGAAAATATGCAACCACCCTCATGTATCAGTGGACCGCAGAAATTTGTGGGTATAGTGAAGCATGTCGGTTATTTTATTAATAACTTGTCAGCTCACCCCAGTAACTTAAGAAACATATTAAAGAAGGTGTGGGTGGCACAAATGTCATCATGAAGAGTTTGATAATATAGAGAGTCTCATTGCCCAGTTCTCGCATATTTTAACCCAAAGGAGCATCTGCGGATGCTTCCCAGGATGCCCTACGAGCAGTCCTTTGCAGAATAACAAACCAACTGATTATGCATCAACCACTTGAACCCCGGCTCTCAGCGAGTGTAACTACTCTCAAATTGAGAAAGAATTCCTTGGCGTAGTTTTTGGTTGCACAAAGTTTGATCATGATCATCACATATATTCCCAAGTAGATAATGACGAAACAGACCACAAACCACTCATTTATATTATGGAAAGCCTCTCTGTAAAGTTCCACCTAGGCTTCAAAGGCTAATTCTCAAATTACAAAGGCATACCTACAATTAATATTTATTATTTTCCTGGTGTGTGTGTGTGTGTGTGTGTGTGTTTGTGTGTGTGTATGTAGGCGACACACACTCCCATGTTGCTACGACTGAGAATAAATGTTTCACTGAAATGGAATATGAGTTAGAAAACAACATTAATCTGGTCATTCAGTGTTTGGCTGTATGGGATGAAAAATTGAAGTTGATAGGGAATTAAACTATTACAGATGAGTCTGCTAAAAGTTATTCATTATTGTCAACAAGGTTTGCCTGACAAAAATCAGCTTGGTGGAGGCTAATGTTCAGCCTTTCTACAAAAACAGAAATTATATTACTGTAAGAGGAAGTTTGGTTTTCAAAGACTTCCATGTGATCATGCCTAAAATGTTGAGACAAAGTAGGTATCTTAAAAGATAATTCATGAGGGACATATGGGAATTGACAAATGTCAACAACATGCTGGGAATACTGTATTTTGGTCAGGTATCAATAATAATATCAGTGCGTTGGTGAATAACTGCCAAGTTTGTCCCAAATATAAAAGTAGTTGGGCAAAGATACCTCTCCTCTTATACCACACTTTGTGGGGGATCACCAGTGGGAAAAACTGGGTTTGTATTTATTTTAGGGCAGCGCTTATCTAATGGTGATTGACTACTACTCAAAATATTTTGAAATTGTTTATTTACCTAACAGTATTAGTGTTGAAATTACTGAACATTTGTAAACCACTTTGCCAGATTTGGTATTCCACACATTGTTGTTAGTGATGGTGGGCCGTCATTTAATGGCAATGATTTATATTAATTTTTTTAGGACTGATATGTCCATCACATTATTACATCCCCATATTAGTCTAGATCAAATGGTATGGTAGAAAGGAGTATTGGTACTGTTAAAAAATTGTTATTGAAATATGTTAAATATCAAACTGATCCTTATCTTTCCCTATTAAATTACAGAAATATCCCTAAAGGTAAATTCAAATTTCCTGCTGAACTGTCTGTANGTTGAACTGTCAGTATCACAGGCAAAGCCAGAGTTGAGGTAACGAGTGGTCCCATTCCCAGGACTCATGTGCACCGGTGTATAACCCCTTAACGTCGACAAAAGCTCTATATAGACGCATAGAGGATGTTTGTTTCAAGAACACTGAAGCTTATCTTTTTTTAATGGAATATAACAAAAACATTAAATAAAAATTAATTACAGAGAGCATTATTATAATAATTATAACAATAACTTGCACAATAAATCATTGTAAACTACGCTATCAAAGGCAGGATACACAATAAAATAATTTCTAATAAAAATGTGTTATTAAAGACAATATCAACTTCTTGAAAGTAAATGTCAGAGTTATTTTCATATTATTTTGGGTCTCATGAGATTTGTAAATAGTTAACACGTTAATTCGCATATCAAATGTAACCGTAGTTTTTAATTATTCAATATCATCTCCCTACTAGAGAGACTTTGCAAGAGACTGCTCAATGTAAGGAAGCATCAGATTCTAAAGGTGGTACTGTGTCATTGCTGATCTCAATTTGGTTTTAACATGGCACAGTTTAGAAAATTCTCTTTCACATGGAACATCTACATGGATAACATAGTATTTTATCAGCAGTTGGTAGAAGTTTTCGTAAGTTTGATTACAGTTGTATCTGAGAGCCATGTCAGCCAGTCCTTAATAGAGTTTGGAGGTTATCCTTCCCCTGTTTCGCATTTCAGAAGATGCATCTCAGCTTGAAGCTCCAAAGCAAACAGTTAAAATCTGTTAATCAAGATCTGAAGTTCATTTTGAGTGGAAGCGAGCCTCAGACTTCTGCCAGTAGCAGAAATAATTTCCTGAGTTCCTTGAGAAAACCTGGTATTTCAACCTTAAAGGAAAGAGTCAATCATGACTTCAAAAATAAGTAGTCAACATTCATCCTTTATTGATTCAAAGAAAACAATGCTTTATGAATGGTCACCTATTCTACATGAAGGGAAATGTTTTCTCCTTGGAGTCAGTATACCAATTCCTAATTTAACACACTTTTCCTAAACACTTTTTGAGATCTCACTGAAGCTCGACTCTTAATTTCTCAAACGTTCTAAAGCTGAGGTAAGTGTCTGGACTTGATCCATTGCCACACACAGAGCAATAGTAGACAACTGTAAGGTTTTGCTCGTTTCAAAATCACCAGTAAAATTGGATGCACAATTTCTAAGCTCAGTATGAAGTTGAAAGACTTCTTCTAACTGGGGACACATGTCCCACCAGCTCTGACTTTGCTGTCAACATATCCCTTCCACCATTGTCTCAAATGCCTTCACAAGAGATTCATAGCTGGCTGGAATAGCTGAGACAGCTTCAGCTCTGCGGGTCCATCATGTGGNTCAAATGCCTTCACAAGAGATTCATAGCTGGCTGGAATAGCTGAGACAGCTTCAGCTCTGCGGGTCCATCATGTGGTAGAGACACTTTAGAGATTGTAGCTTCATAATATCTTCTAACACAGCATGTCTCTACGGACTTCCTTCAAGAAACACATCAATTCACTGTATTACACCAAAAAGTTGAAAATAATATTTTCTNCATGTCTCTACGGACTTCCTTCAAGAAACACATCAATTCACTGTATTACACCAAAAAGTTGAAAATAATATTTTCTGTGTGTGATGTGCAAGCATTTACAAGCACCAGGTTCAAGTAGCGAGCATAGTAGTATACATACATGATTAGAGCATTATTTTCCCTTTCATATTGTCTGTACGCCAGAAAGATCACCTGGCATAGTGGATGCACCGCCACAACAAACTGCAAGAACCTCTCCACTGGCNTTGTCTGTACGCCAGAAAGATCACCTGGCATAGTGGATGCACCGCCACAACAAACTGCAAGAACCTCTCCACTGGCACAGGAAATTTTCTGTTTTTGGAAGGTGCGACAGAGAAGCTAGCCATTTACTCATTATGTCCCGAGTCAGACGAATTGCAAGNAATTTTCTGTTTTTGGAAGGTGCGACAGAGAAGCTAGCCATTTACTCATTATGTCCCGAGTCAGACGAATTGCAAGCGCCATAGATTGTTTCAATATACGGTATTCGGGAGATATTTCAATCTATCTGTAGTGATGGGATCATATTTATTACAAGTAAACTAAAATAATTATACTAATTATATTTAAGTGTGATAGATTGGGGGAGAGGGAAATTAATTCTAACATAAGCATTAAGACTAGGAAATTATTACTTGGAAATTATTTTCCTTGCTTTGTCTCACACATAATACACACAATTGTCTTGCTTATACATAGAAATGATTTTTAAATTTGATTGTGTACGGTTAAGTTTTAGACAAGAATGTAATTCCCAATTATTCTCAAATAATAATGCTTCCTGTTTGAGAAAACATTCTTATTTGACACATTATTTTCATTTTGTATCCTTTGTAGTCAAACGTTTAAAACTATAATGTCACGTGGCAGACAGCGTAAATTTTAATCCATCCTGAGACAATTACGTGCTGAGGATGAGATCAGTGTCGACATCTTTCAGACCTGATGGGTGGAGTCCTGTGCATACCCAGACCACCCCATGGTTTCACCAATGGTCAGTGTCCCGCACTTTGAGAACAGTACCTAATTCTTCTACAAAATTAAAACCTAGTGTTGTTAGANCATTATTATAATAATTATAACAATAACTTGCACAATAAATCATTGTAAACTACGCTATCAAAGGCAGGATACACAACAAAATAATTTATAATAAAAATGTGTTATTAAAGACAATATAAACTTCTTGAAAGTAAATGTCAGAGTTATTTTCATATTATTTTGGGTCTCATGAGATTTGTAAATAGTTAACACGNCAACTTCTTGAAAGTAAATGTCAGAGTTATTTTCATATTATTTTGGGTCTCATGAGATTTGTAAATAGTTAACACGTTAATTCGCATATCAAATGTAACCGTAGTTTTTAATTATTCAATATCATCTCCCTACTAGAGAGACTTTGCAAGAGACTGCTCAATGTAAGGAAGCATCAGATTCTAAAGGTGGTACTGTGTCATTGCTGATCTCAATTTGGTTTTAACATGGCACAGTTTAGAAAATTCTCTTTCACATGGAACATCTACATGGATAACATAGTATTTTATCAGCAGTTGGTAGAAGTTTTCGTAAGTTTGATTACAGTTGTATCTGAGAGCCATGTCAGCCAGTCCTTAATAGAGTTTGGAGGTTATCCTTCCCCTGTTTCGCATTTCAGAAGATGCATCTCAGCTTGAAGCTCCAAAGCAAACAGTTAAAATCTGTTAATCAAGATCTGAAGTTCATTTTGAGTGGAAGCGAGCCTCAGACTTCTGCCAGTAGCAGAAATAATTTCNATCTGTTAATCAAGATCTGAAGTTCATTTTGAGTGGAAGCGAGCCTCAGACTTCTGCCAGTAGCAGAAATAATTTCTTGAGTTCCTTGAGAAAACCTGGTATTTCAACCTTAAAGGAAAGAGTCAATCATGACTTCAAAAATAAGTAGTCAACATTCATCCTTTATTGATTCAAAGAAAACAATACTTTATGAATGGTCACCTATTCTACATGAGGGGAAATGTTTTCTCCTTGGAGTCAGTATACCAATTCCTAATTTAACACACTTTTCCTAAACACTTTTTGAGATCTCACTGAAGCTTGACTCTTAATTTCTCAAACGTTCTAAAGCTGAGGTAAGTGTCTGGACTTGATCCATTGCTACACACAGAGCAATAGTAGACAACTGTAAGGTTTTGCTCGTTTCAAAATCACCAGTAAAATTGGATGCATGATTTCTAAGCTCAGTATGAAGTTGAAAGACTTCTTCTAACTGGGGACACATGTCCCACCAGCTATGACTTTGCTGTCAACATATCCCTCCACCATGGTGTCAAATGCCTTCACAAGAGATTCATAGCTGGCTGGAATAGCTGAGACAGCTTCAGCTCTGCGGGTCCATCATGTGGTAGAGACACTTTAGAGATTGTAGCTTCATAATATCTTCTAACACAGCATGTCTCTACGGACTTCCTTCAAGAAACACATCAATTCACTGTATTACACCAAAAAGTTGAAAATAATATTTTCTTTGTGTGATGTGCAAGCATTTACAAGCACCAGGTTCAAGAAGTGAGTATAGTAGTATGCATACATGATTAGAGCATTATTTTCCCTATCATCTTGTCTGTACGCCAGAAAGATCACCTGGCATAGTGGATGCACCGCCACAACAAACTGCAAGAACCTCTCCACTGGCACAGGAAATTTTCTGTTTTTGGAAGGTGCGACAGAGAAGCTAGCCATTTACTCATTATGTCCCGAGTCAGACGAATTGCAAGTGCCATAGATTGTTTCAATATACGGTATTCGGGAGATATTTCAATCTATCTGTAGTGATGGGATCATATTTATTACCAGTAAACTAAAATAATTATACTAATTATATTTATGTTAAGTGTGATAGATTGGGGGAGAGGGAAATTAATTCTAACATAAGCATTAAGACTAGGAAATTATTACTTGGAAATTATTTTCCTTGCTTTGTCTCACACATAATACACACAATTGTCTTGCTTATACATAGAAATGATTTTTAAATTTGATTGTGTACGGTTAAGTTTTAGACAAGAATGTAATTCCCAATTATTCTCAAATAATAATGCTTCCTGTTTGAGAAAACATTCTTATTTGACACATTATTTTCATTTTGTATCCTTTGTAGTCAAACGTTTAAAACTATAATGTCACGTGGCAGACAGCGTAAATTTTAATCCATCCTGAGACANTTACACATAATACACACAATTGTCTTGCTTATACATAGAAATGATTTTTAAATTTGATTGTGTACGGTTAAGTTTTAGACAAGAATGTAATTCCCAATTATTCTCAAATAATAATGCTTCCTGTTTGAGTAAACATTCTTATTTGACACATTATTTTCATTTTGTATCCTTTGTAGTCAAACGTTTAAAACTATAATGTCACGTGGCAGACAGCGTAAATTTTAATCCATCCTGAGACAATTACGTGCTGAGGATGAGATCAGTGTCGACATCTTTCAGACCTGATGGGTGGTCCTGTGCATACCCAGACCACCCCATGGTTGCACCAATGGTCAGTGTCCCGCACTTTGAGAACAGTACCTAATTCTTCTACAAAATTAAAACCTAGTGTTGTTAGATTTAATGAACATTCTATAGTAGGTGCAAGACTATTAATTAGATATGAAAAATTACTATGATCGGAATGCTAAGCCCATGGTTCCACTCAAAGTGGGTGACAAATTTTATTTTCAAAAGAGTTTATTTTTCGGAAAAAGGCAAAATATGTGAACAACTTAGTGAACCTAGGTCATACAACATACTTACCCAAGGTGGTCAGATTAACAAACAGTATCAAATTGAAATTCCAAGAATGTTTAATAGTGGATGCTATGTGCATAAAAACTTTTTTGTAAAAAAAAGTGGAATGAAAAAATACATTTAATAAAATTATATCTAAAACACAAAGATTAAAATTATCATTCAAATGAAACCAAAATAAATATTTCATGTTGTGCTGGATTACACGTGTATAGAATGATTACTGGTTAGTCTTTTGGGTATAAATCATGGAAACATACAATATCATCACATGCTGTTGAACACAAAAATTAATTTACACAGAAATACAATTTGGAAAGGATTGTACACGCAAGCCACACACTGGTTTATCAGTGTTGACAAAGTAACTGTGGAACATCAAATGTTAAATAATACTACTTGTGTGGTCATCATCATTAATGCATAAGTAACTGTTTTTGAACTAAAACTTGGCACACTGTTTAAAATAAAATGTGCCACAGTGCTATCACAGTATATAAAAAAAAAAAGGTTACATGGCCACTATTATTCTACTGTGCTGAAAACCATTAGATGGACATGATTTTTGTAGACTGTAGCATTTAACCAGGTAACATTGAAGCTATAAATGTTGTTTGGTGTTGTACCAACAGCATACTAAGAAATTAAACATCGTAGCTACCCCCTCTACAAAACAGTGAAATGTACGGTGTTATGTCAAATACTAAAATGGGGGATTAATACAGCACGTAGTCTTACACCAACATATAGTATCTGCAAGTGACAAGTGCATATTTGTACAGTTTGTGTACGTTCATTCAGTTCAAATGAGGCAGAAACTGTTTGTGCAGTCATATTGTTACAGGAAGGATGGAATATCCATGCAGTGACTGTAGACCTTAATGTGGCTGGAAACGATTCAGGAAAACAGGAAAGTACACTAGAAAATCAGACCAGCGTAGAGAGCGTAAAATGTCGGCCAAAGATGACAGACATGTGGTAAACTGTGCACTTTGGAAGCACAGTGTTACTACTCGAGACCACCAAAATAATCTGAGGGCAGCTGGTACAAATTTCAGTAACCAAACAATTCATAATGGTCTTACAGAAGCAGGCTAAAGGTCATAAAAGCCTCAAGAACCTGTAATTAGCACCTCATCATAAGATAGATCAACTGAGATTTGCACAGGCACATTGCAACTGGCAGCTCCAAACAATGATGCAATGTACTGTTCACAGATGAATTGTGCTTTCACCTAATGCAGTGTGATGGACGTATGCAGGTGTATCGTTGCCGGAGAGAGCGGTATACAGATGCAGCAGTCCAGAAATTGGACAGGTTTGGCGCAGGGTCTGTCATGATCTGGAGTGGCATCACTATAGATGACCGAACGGACCTTGTGATGATCCGACATGGACTTACGGCTGCCAGGTCCATAGAGGAAATTGTACTCAATCATGTTATGCCCCCATTGCAGTGGGAATGGGGTCCAGTTTATGCTGCAACACGACAATGCATGGGTGCATCCAGCAGCCACCACCACGGCTGCCCTATAGTAACTCCAGATTCAAACCATGGATCAGCCCGCTATGAGTCCCGACATAAGTCGCATTGAACACTTATGGATCAAGCTAGACCAATGAGTCCGTCGTCATCCTAGGGCAGTTCAGAGACTTCAAGAACTTGCTGAAGCTCTGAACGACGAACTGGAGAACATCCCATAAGCAGAGGTGTGTAGACTGATCAGAAGTGTGTCTCAAAGACGCGAGGCTATCATACGGGCACATGGTGGCCATACCAGATACTGAAGTATTTCCTTATGGGGAAAATGTGACATGAATTACACTTTCATTTAAGAAATAGTGTTTAATGTCCACTTGCAGCATCCATGTGTACGATGAGACATAATGTGTGCATTACTGTTCGATACAGGTTTGCATAGTCTGGTGACACCTAATATATATCACTGTGTGTATAGATCTCATGAAACAACACATGTGTTCCAAATATTGTCCATCTAATTGTTTTGAGCAGTGTAGTATGATAATTGTGCATAGTAACAGTGCACCTTCCCTTTTCTCGGTTCATTCCCGCCCAACTGGTCAAAACTCTAATTTCTGAAAAATAAAACAATACATACAGCAATGTTTGTCCTTGGAGGGAGATGCTCACCAAAGTGACAGCCTTTTTACTGATGCAAGGAGTGTTAGAAATCAACCCTGAAGTCACACAATATGCTAACAATGTATCAGAGAAACAAAGCTGATGTAGGGTAAACAGGAACAGCCCAAAAAATCCCTTTAAGCATTTGCAATGACGATCAAGTTTCCTACAAAAATTTTTTTTTGTTAAAATGAAACTAGACTTGCACTCAATTCGCAGCAGGAGTGCCCTTTCAGCATGGCAGTTATAGACCTATGATCTCTCACCAAATTACTAACGATGACCCTTAATGGGTTTGACATACATCCTCTTGTGCTTTCCACAGCAGGACTAGCTCAGAGTGTTGTAGAGGTGAGTTCTTATCAAAATGCTACCAGAATAGCATGCACACTGACACGCACGCAGAAACACAATCGTCTGACACATGGAAATAACATTTCTTGCTTTTGTACAGGAAAACCTATAATTACACAAAAACACATGCATAACACAAGAACAACGCAAAACCACTGTACATTCTAGTAAAATACCAAACTTTTAGTAGTGAACAAGACATGCATAAAGCAAACCTAAAAAGCATGCCAATCTACTGTGAATGCTACAAAGCAATACAAACAAAGCAGAGAATGCAGAGAAAGAAAGCATAAGCAGAAAGCAGCTGAGCGAGAGCACAAGCAGGAACGGCAGGTAAGAAGTCCTGACTTCTTCTTTTTCTGTAACCCGGAAGTTGAACAACAGGTGAATGATGACGATACTTTTGTATACAAGATATTAATTCCCACAAGTTGTTCAAGGGGTTTTTCAAAATTCAGAATTTCAACGACGTTACGTCTTTAACATTTTCAGTCAATAAGCTACATAACTTTGGAAGTAGTTATGTACATGTAATGGCTACTTAAGACTTGGAAAAATAAATTTTTGTGTGCGTACTATTTGTCGTCCCTTTCTCATCCACACTTGATTCACATTCCATTAATTAACTCCCTTCTCTACTTTGGTCAACCCACGTTGTGGAAACAAACGTGAAACTTCTTATTTGCCGTTCACAGTAGAAGCAGACTGCTGCAATTCGCAATACCTGACAATATTTTGAACTGAAAATGCCCCTGTCACTGTCCCTAAAAAAATTTTATGTCCACCTCCCCAGGTCGAGTCTTGTGGTAGGTGTAGATGTGGGTCATGAGACTGTTGCGCGAGCAATACACGCGTTCGCAGATCACGCAGCGGTACTCCTCCTGCCGTTCCGAGTGCTTGTCTGCTATGTGTCGCTTGAGGCTTGCTTTAGAGCACAGCACTTTGCTGCACAGCCGGCAAGTGAACACTTTCTTCAGAAGCCCTGCAAAAACAAACACGTACAAACAAGCGCCATAGGAAAACCAGGCTATTCAAATTTTGTTTCAAATGTTATCCAAAAAAAAAAAAACATACATTATAAAGAAAAAAAAGGAATAACTTGACAAGCATACTTAAGTAAATCATGCGAAACTGAATCAAATATAAACTTATCACATCAACAAAATTTAATTCATACACTGAGCAAAGACGCAAGCATTTGTTTGGAACAAAAAATAACTACAGCTCCTAATACTGTCCAAAATTAAAATATAATGAGAAAAAATTTTTTTTTTTACTGCTGCAACTACTGAACTATCATTGGAAAGCATCTGCAAAAAAAAAAAAAAAAAAAAAAAAACTTGCATGCACGCTGTGTGAGCTAACTACACGTTACTTAAAATAAAATACAGCTACTCAGCACATACAGGCCAAATCATCTCCGGGCAACTAGCTAGCATGAAATCAATGTATAGCTACTCATCAACATTACCAGTCTTTGAAGAAAATACTCCTGAAAGCAAACCTCAGTTCCTACTGCAACGATTCAGGAGTGTAATGTTTAAATTTGTGTTAAATGGGATAAATATAATTATGTGAAGACGAAACCACACCAAAGAAATTTTCATTACATACTTGCAGTTCAACATAGGCAAAATTTGGTTCAGAACATTAGTTCTGCATCTATAATAATAACAATAATGATGAACAAAACAAACACTTTTCTCCACCTCTGAATTTGCTTTTACTTCATTAATAAATTTGCTCAGTTCAATTTAATGCTGATGCAATATAGATTCTGCACTTTTTACCTTTATCATTGGCCAGCAAAGTAACGTAAAATAGGGGTTTTCTGATATTCCAATTATCATCAGTCAGTCAGTCACTTCTTAAGATAAAATTTCCATACAACAAATGCATCTTATAAACATTAAAAATTCCGTAGTTTGCAGAACGCTAAAATAGGATGAAAGGGGCAGGAGTAATCTGGAGCCCAAAGTAACAGATAAATGTGTGTTTTTAGTAGACTTCTATTGTAATGGAAAAATCATAGGGAATTTGTAGCCTGCCCATCTTACAGCTATAGCCACGATATTAGTATAGATAAAGTTGCTCTTATGCCATAACTACACTTGAAATAAGAGGTGTTTCACTCACTCTCTCTCTCTGTTCCCTTATAATATTCAAACTAATGGATGCAATGCAGTGAAATTAGACACACATACCTTGGTAAAAGAGAAGTATGAGAAGCATGGCTACAGATGACTACAAGTGGCAGTACAACTTTCTTTTGTGTGTAGCACCTGCACAAAGTGAAGTCCAACTCATGTTTGCCGTCCTTGGTAGTTGGGGTGAAGCATAGGACTGTGTTGTACGTACAGGCCGTCAACAGTCTTAGTGCCTTTGTGTTACCAGCAGTACAGTATGGGCAGTAAAAGGATAAGCATGTGTGTATTATATGCACGTACTGGGAAATTGCACCAATAAAGATCTGTTCCCAGAAAATTCGTAAAACGTTTGGGGTTTGAAAACCATATGCAGAACTGGCGAGACATTGAGTTTGTGGTTCCTGATGTATAGGCGAGTACCTTTTGTAACATGAAGAGGTGTCTTGATGCTAATAGTAACCGCTTTCAACACTTGCTTTACAAAATCCATCATGTTTCTAATACATCAAGGTACATTTGTGTAAAACACCACATCCATTAAATTGTACACAACAAGGAGTTGTCAGGGACTGAAAGTGAGTGAAACATTCGCTATTGCCTGGGCTAGCATCAGATATGAGTGGAAGCTAAGTGAAGATTACCAACTACTACATTTAGTCTATAACTAAGGGTGCAGTAACTCAAGACCAAAAACTACTTCACTATAAACATGTGCAGCTCTGTACACGGTTACACTGGCTCTAAACTTGTTCCGATCGCAGTCAATGCTTAATCAAAGGAAACTAGTAGTGAAAGTACATTAGAACAACTTTTCTTCTGTGCTGCTCTCATTCGCTGCCGTGAAGTAAACAGACAGTGTAATTAATATAAAAAAAAACTGAAATTTAGAGGAATTTTTGCTGTCATTGAAATAAAATAAAAATCCAGGGCAAAATGTTATATTCGTTATACTGTTATAATCAAAGAACATAAGTTGTATTAAACTTAAAAATACCCTAACTCAGTGGCGGTCTTAGGGGGTGGCGAGCAGGGCACTCGCTCTTGCAAGGGCCTCGCGCAACAACTCGAGTAGAAAAAAGTTTATATTTATAACTTTTTATTTTATCCTTTGCTTTTAGTAATAATAATAAAATAAAGATGGTTAATTCATAGTAAAGTAAATAGTAACAAGTGCCTAAAAAAAAAATTTCTCATTTACATTTATTCAATGTTACATTTGTATAAAAAGTAAGATAAAATATATCAAAATTAATTAATTTATCAGTGGATAGTAATATTTTTGTTATTTGACTGTAAAACATACTTGAAAAATTCTTTACTATTTAAATCTTGCGCCTCGCACATTAGGTAACCCACTGGAGCGCTCGGTTTTGTTACTTTCATCATGTTTACGATTTACGTTCGAGAAATCCTCATGTTTAATTTTGTTCGTCAACTCTTGTCACCTTACGCTTACGCTCAGTTTGCTCGCAGCTGTATGCGTTACATAATCGTTTGTTTGTACGGCAACGGCACATATCTTTCAGTAGGTAAATAAACATTAAATGATATTAAGTTTTAGTGAATCTTAAGTTAGTAACAGTACTTAGATAGAAAAGAGTAAATTATTAAAAAAACTGTGTAAAACTAATTTTAAATTATTTCTGAATTAGTTTTATGTGCGAAACAAGATTTATGAAATGAGTTCTCGATATACCGGTAGAAAATTTGAGCCGGGTAGTTCAAAAAGGAAAAGAGTTATCAAAAGAAAACAGGTAGAAGAAAATCTATGTGGGTCTTTATATAAATATATAAAAAGTGATGGTCAAGAAACCTCTAAAGACCCTTCATTGACTGAAAGTGACACATTACTGCACTCTAACCCTAACCCAGCTGAAATTATTCCTTCAACATCGTCATGGGTGCCGCTGGCACCTAGTAACAATAGCGAGGATAATAATGAGTCAACATCATCGTCTCTTACATGACCACCGCCGCCGCCGCCGTCAACAGTATCCAGCCAAGAATACGCATCTGAGCCTATGTCCACATCCATGACTGGCAGAATTGAAAATCTGAATCCTCAAAATGGCCCCGGTTTGTGGCCCTTGATAATGACTGATGTAGACCAAACTGAGATTGTATTGGAAGGTCCAATCCAGGTTAAAGTTGATTTTTTCCCAGTACATGATAAAGGGCGGCGATTCAGCAAATATCATTATAGTAAAATATTAGCTAATGGTGAAAAGCTAACAGGCACTAGATGATTTATTCACAAACAAAGGATGCCGCTTACTGCTTTCCGTGCCGAATGTTCGGACTAGAAAATACAAGAATTGGATCCAGTGAAGGAGTGTGAGACTGGCAACACTTTGATTACCTAAAGTCTCCTGAATCTAGCAGACAGCACAAAGATTGTATGTTGAAATGGTTAAATTTAGAGAACGGGTTAAAAAACTGTGCCACTATTGACTCTATAGCCCAGAATCAAATTGAACAAGAAAGGCAGCGTTGGAGAGATGTTTTAGAAAGACTGCTTGCAATTGTAAATTATTTAGCATCTCACAATTTGGCCTTCAGATGTCATAGAGAGAAATTAATATCTGACTCAGATTCAAGTGAGACTAGCGGCAACTTTATAGATTTAGTAAAGTTAATAGCCCGATTTGATCCAATGTTGAGACTTCACCTAAAACAAGTAACAGACAAGATGATTAATGACCACTATCTTGGAAAAAATATTCAAAATGAGCTCATACAATTAATGGCAAGTCACATGAAGACTCAAATTGTTGACAAAATAATAAAGAATAAATATTACTCGATTATTCTTGATTGTACTTGTGACGTTTCTCATGTTGAGCAACTGTCAATTATTATAAGATTTTTTAATACAAATACAGCTGACATTGAAGAACATTTTATTGGCTTTTTAGCCGTCGAAAAAACCACAGCTGAGAGTTTGACTAATTATATAATCACAGAGNGGCTTTTTAGCCGTCGAAAAAACCACAGCTGAGAGTTTGACTAATTATATATTCACAGAGCTAGAACAGCTGGGTAGCAAAACTGCAGAGGCCAAGTGTATGATAATGGAGCCGATATGCATGGAGAAAAAAGTGGTGTCCAGAAACGTATACTTGAAATTAATCTACTTGCTTATTTTTTACCTTGTGGGAGTCACAGCTGAAATCTCATTCTAGGAGATGCAGCATCGTCTTGTGTTCAGGCAAAATCTTTTTTTGGTTTGCTACAAAGGCTGTACNCTTGCGCCTCGCACATTAGGTAACCCACTGGAGCGCTCGGTTTTGTTACTTTCATCATGTTTACGATTTACGTTCGGGAAATCCTCGTGTTTAATTTTGTTCGTCAACTCTTGTCACCTTACGCTTACGCTCAGTTTGCTAGCAGCTGTATGCGTTACGTAATCGTTTGTTTGTACGGCAATGGCACATATCTTTCAGAAGGGTAAATAAACATTAAATGATATTAAGTTTTATTGAATCTTATGTTATTAACAGTACTTAGATAGAAAAGAGTGAATTATTAAAAAAAACTGTGTAAAACTACTTTTAAATTATTTCTGAATTAGTTTTATGTGCGAAACAAGATTTATGAAATGAGTTTGCGTGATCGTGATGCCGGTAGAAAATTTGAGTCAGGTAGTTCAAAAAGGAAAAGAGCTATCAAAAGAAAGCAGGTAGAAGAAAATCTACGTGGGTCTTTATATAAATATATAAAAAGTGATGGTCAAGAAACCTCTAAAGACCCTTCATTGACTGAAAGTGACACATTACTGCACTCTAACCCTAACCCAGCTGAAATTATTCCTTCAACATCGTCATGGGTGCCGCTGCCACCTAGTAACAATAGCGAGGATAATAATGAGTCAACAACATCATCGTCTCTTACACCACCACCGCCGCTGCCGCCGTCAACAGTATCCAGCCAAGAATACGCATCTGAGCCTATGTCTACATCCATGACTGGCAGAATTGAAAATCTGAATTCTCAAAATGACCCCGGTTTGTGGTCCTTAATAATGACTGATGCAGACAGAACTGAGATTGTATTGAAAGGTCCAATCCGGGTTAAAGCTGATTTTTTCCCCGTAAATGATAATGGGCGGCGATTCAGCGAATATCATTATAGTAAAATATTAGCTAATGGTGAAAAGCTTAACGGGCGCTGGATGATTTATTCACAAACAAAGGACGCCGTTTACTGCTTTCAGTGTTGAATGTTCGGTATAGGAAATACAAGAATTAGATCCAGTAAAGGAGTGTGTGATTGGTAACACTTGGGTGATTACCTAATCTCATGAATCTAGCCGACAGCACAAAGATTGTGTGTTGAAATGGTTAAATTTAGAGAACGGGTTAAAAAAACTGTGCCACTATTGACTCTATAGCCCAGACTCAAATTGAACAAGAAAGGCAGCGTTGGAGAGATGTTTTAGAAAGACTGCTTGCAATTGTAAATTTTTTAGCATCTCACAATTTGGCCTTCAGATGTCATAGAGAGAAATTAATATCTGACTCAGACTTAAATTGTTGACAAAATAATAAAGAATAAATATTACTCGATTATTCTTGATTGTACTCGTGACGTTTCTCATGTTGAGCAACTGTCAATTATTATAAGATTTTTTAATACAAATACAGCTGACATTGAAGAACATTTTATTGGCTTTTTAGCCGTCGAAAAAACCACAGCTGAAAGTTTGACTAATTATATAATCACAGAGCTAGAACAGCTGGGTATATCATTGCAAAACTGCAGAGGCCAAGGGTATGATAATGGAGCCGATATGCATGGACAAAAAAGTGGTGTCCAGAGACGTATACTTGAAATTAATCCACTTGCTTATTTTTTACCTTGTGGGAGTCACAGCTGGAATCTCATTCTAGGAGATGCAGCATCGTCTTGTGTTCAGGCAAAATCTTTTTGTGGTTTGCTACAAAGGCTGTACACTCTGTTTGCCGGCTGGAGTCAGACGTGGGCTATTTTAAAAGCACACGTAAATCCTTATCGCTAAAACCACTTTCCGAAACTAGGTGGGAATGCAGGGTAAAATCGGTGAAGGCCGTTAAATACCAACTAAGCGAGATATGCGATGCTTTAAAGGATTTAGCAGAAAATACAACAGATTGTCAGTTGGTAAGTGAATGTCATTCTATAGAAAAGGAAATAACTACCTACGAATTTGTAGTTTCTCTCGTCGTATGGTATGACATTCTCAAAAAGATAAATGTTATAAGTAAAATGTGGCAGGGCGAAAAAATGCACCTAGATGCGGCTATACAACACCTAGACGCATTTACACATTGGCTTGATAATTATTGGGAAAATTATTTCCAATCATCCTTGGTAAGAGCGAGAGAAATAGCTGAGGAAAGTGATATTGACAGAAAGTTCAAAGTCGTGAGAAGGCGACGCAAAAGATCACGTTTTGACCATGAAGGGGAAGATGAAGCCCTTAAATTGCCTGCTGAAGAGATTTTCAAAATAAACTATTTTTATGTCATTGCTGACAATGTGCGCGCAAGCTGCCAACCTAGATTAGAGGCACTTAAACATCATGAGAGCATATTTGGTTTCATGTATAACATAAAAATATTAAAGGAAATTAGTAATTGTGAACTTTTGAAGCAATGCACCGACTTGCAAATATCTCTAACAGTAGGAGACACATCTGATATTGATGGACATGAATTGTATGAAGAACTGAATATGTTTATCCGTGTATATGAAGGAAACGATGACATAATCTCGGTGCTGAAATCTATAATAGAAAATAATTTAACTGAAGTGCACCCCACTATCGAAGTAGTCTTGAGAATTATTGTCACCACACCTGTGACAGTTACGTCTGCAGAAAGGAGTTTTTAGAGGTTAAAAATTATTAAAACATATTTGAGGAATTCGATGGCACAAGATCGGCTTTCAGCCCTTTCAATTGAAAATGACGTAGCTCATTCGTTAGATTATTGTGCTTTAGTTAAACATTTTAATCTTAGGAAAAGACGCAAACAACATTTTTAAATCCCTGCGTATATCTTTTAAGGCATTTATGTACCTTAGTTTATCATCATTAATAATTTGTCGTCTTTATGTTTGTTTTTTTTTAACTTTTATAAATCTTCTAATATAATATTTTAAAACTCAACAGTTATTTATTTTATCTCATACCTACTTTCGATTCACATACTTTGCACAAATGACAAGGGCCTGGCAAGGATCTGCCGCCCGGGGCCTCGCAATGGTTAAGGCCGCCCCTGCCCTAACTTAATAGGTAGTGGAAGTGATAAAAAATAATTATGGAAGTATGTTTTTGTATAGAATTTTCTTTTGTTTGCATTTAGTTAAAAAAGGCGTAACAACTGAAACTAATTCTGTTTGCAAATGTGATGAAATATACCTTCCAAATGAATTTTAGAAGAAACAAGCTTAGACCACTCATGTGACCACAGCCTAGATGCTATGTTCCCATTTTAATAAATAAGTGGAAGATCATAACTATGTTTCTAAAAGTGTTTCACCTTACTTAAAAACACACACAAAATCACAAAAGATAAAAAAGTGAAAATTTCTGGCATTTCATTCCCCCCTTCCCCCATCTCAAGATGTTAAGAAATTTCCTTTTTACAATAACAATAAAAACATAATGTCCTGATAACTTATGCTTTCAGCAGCTTTTTTAGAAGTGTACAGGTTTATACCACAGCAACAGTTACAATTTATGTAGAAATCTTTCCATACAAATATTTACAACTTCCGTTCATATTTCAGTTTCAAATTCTGATTAAATCATTGAAACCTATCATGTAATATAAAGAAAGTAGTCATAAAATTACATAAAATATCATTAAAAGTCATGAATAATACACCACGTTCTTTTCAAAAAATACGTATGAAAAAAAAAAAATTATAAAATTAATTTACGCAATGATTGATTGATGGTGTACCATACTCTCCACAGATATTTTCTATACCATGTAGGGAGATATTTAAACTTGAAATATTTATAACATGTAAACACACATTGTCCTTATGCAGGGTCAATATTGCAATGAATAAAACTGGCATTGCCAACAATTTGTTAACAATTCCTTTACTGCCACCTTCTTCTCCTAGCCCAAAAAATGCATTATGTGTCACTAAAAAATAACACAAATAATGTAGTCAACAAGAAAAGATAATAGCATATGCACCAACACACACATGAAAATCCAAAATGAAAAAAATATTGAAACCATTATGATCATGGATTAAAATAAAACACTTCCAGAGTGACTTCCGACTAATCTGACATACGTCGTCCAGTTGTCCACAGCTACTGCAGCAGAATAATTTAGTCGATTCACTGCTATACAGTGCTTAGTTGAACTAAAGTATAGTAAAGTTCAAATGAGAAAATAATCTTTGCGCAGCTTTAAGGGAGGGAGTGTAGGGGAGGGTTCTCCCAAGCACTTGTCGCTGGAGGGAGGGAAACCACGTGACACTGCTAGTGCTATACAGGCCAAACTGATAACATCCTTCCCTAGTACCATGCTGTTAAATATCGCTGACGTAACTTATGGTTTTTCTACAGGTAATATGCACACGAAGCAGCTCTCGCCCAACCTGTCTTGGCCGCTGTCGCAACTGAACTGAGCAACCTCACCCCTTTGTGCCACAATGGACTCTCCCGACTTGCTTTACATTTTGAACTTCCGCACACTATTTTCTCATTTGTATTTCACCATCACAGATTTTTACGTGAACCAAAGCTAGCATCTCCAAAGATTATGGTGCACAGTATTATAAAAATCAAAACATGAAATTAGTTTGAAGCATCTGTTATAAAATCATTTAAGACAGAATAGTGGCAGCTACAAAGGACAAGGATGACGATTTAATTGTCTTGAGGCAGACAAGAGTAGTGTTTGATGTCACTTCCAGCAAAAGTTAAGTAAAGTATAAAATTAAAATGTAAAGTCTGGTCAACACCTGCCACCTTGCAAGGCACAAGAATGCACCAATACCAGGTAGTGGAATGTTGCCAAAATATACTTGGTTGTACTTCATACCTGCTGGCTATGCCCACCACACAATGAACAGAGCCAGCAGTTACACAGTAGGAGTCACCTAAATTTACCACGATAAATATTTCTTACAAGTAAACAAGGAAATACTAATTCCCTAGAAAGGAAGTGCAAGAGGAGCTCGCGGAATTAGAGAATACAAACACTTCAACAATGTAAGGAAGCAATAACGACATCACAAATACTATTTTAATTAAATGGAAAACTTTAATTATTTTGCATGGAATGGAAATACGCACGGGCGGTGGAATAAGTACCATCCCACATCTGTTTTATAAATGATACCAGTTATGATGCTAAAATTAAAAAAGTGTATATGAGTTATATACGTTTTGAAAATAAAATACAATGCAAAACTTTTTTATACAATGAAAATTTTTCAGTATTTTTTATTTGAAGTTTTATAAAATTTCTCACCTCAATGTAACAATGACACAACTTAAATGGCTGTCCCTGCAACATGGTAGAAACATCAATTCCCCCTTATAGGCATGCACTGCAGTCTTCAGTCTTCGGTGACATCCTAGTTGTACAGGCATTAGACATGCCACACTTCTTATACTTCTCATATGCAAGAGGCCTACTGTCTGTTATAAGTCAGTAAGCATAGTATAGTCAATATTTGCAGTTTCTTCACACTTTTTGAATCAGAGCTTTGAAAATACATGTGTGATGTGTTTGGTTGTTTACAAAATATATCATATATCACAAGCATTGTGTTAACACAAAAGTACCTTTTTTTTGGTTAAATTAAATGAATTTTTTTCTTATATTTTATTCATAAATTATATTTCATTTATAACTAACATGAATAAAAACAGAGAAAAAAGGTATGTTGGTAATACCTAGAAAGAGGTAGTTCTTATGCAAAATATTATTACACTGAGTGCGCACGAATATGGTACATTGGCCCTCTGGTGTATTTTTCTAAGCTTTGTTTGCATGAGGCGGAGGAACATTCCGAAAGGACTTTAGCAGGGCTTCAGAAAAGTTGGAAGTTACCGTGAACGGAGTATATCTGCAAGTCTTGCATTGCTTTCATAGGCAGCGCTGACAAGAAAGGTATAATACCAGGTATCATCAATTATAGTATGGCACTCCTCACACTGTGGAATTACATGCTGCCCCATCCCGGAGCGAATCTTAGACTTTCAGTCGGGGGAAGGGGGGNCCCACATCTGTTTTATAAATGATACCAGTTATGATGCTAAAATTAAAAAAGTGTATATGAGTTATATACGTTTTGAGTAAGCCTCAATAAATTAGTAAGAGTTTTTCTGTGATATTGTAATACTTGCTGGTGTTGATTTTAATTTAAAATAATTTTTTTTTAGTCTTGGCTCTTGACCATCTAATGACAAACACCTTCCGCTGCCCCTGGAAATATGGCATACTTAACATGAATAACAACATTTCTTACGTAATGCTACATCAAAAACTTTCAAAATTGTTTAAATGTAAATTTGAGGATCAAGGCATGGTGAGTGATAAGAACCTCTACAGTACACATGTCCCCCCCCCCCCTAGAAAATCAAGTGTGAAAAGGAAATCTTGCTAAGTAACGTAACAAAATTACAGCTATAAATGGTACTTGTGACAAGAGTATTTTATAAAGCATCAAAGAAACAAATCTTTATAAATTACCGTTTCTTTTCAGAACACAAGGTTGATGATCACAGCTGTAACAAGCCACCATCAAAGCATCAACCAACCAATGGAATCACAAGAATCACAAAAAAAAAAGACTTATCATAGTTTTCTATACATTTAATTTATAAATATACGAGTTATCGCCAGTAGTTCAGTAAGTTCGGTATATGTTCAAAAGTATACCCATTCCTTGGAACACACAACTAACACATCTATAGATAAGTCCTACTAAATGCTGCTAAAATGCATGTCTCAGCTCCTATGACACAGTAAGACTTCTACTGGTGTATTACTACAAATGTTTCAGGGAAAGTGTTGGATTACTTGGAAAATTCTTTAAGTCTGGATAACAAGCATGGACAATAATAATCAATCAATTTGTATGAACGTTAGGCAGGTATTTCCTTCACTTTGAAATACTATAGCAATTAACTGAAAAACTAACAGAAAATAAAATACAATGCAAAACTTTTTTATACTATGAAAATTTTTCAGTATTTGTTATTTGAAGTTTTATAAAATTTCTCACCTCAATGTAACAATGACACAACTTAAATGGCTGTCCCTGCAACATGGTAGAAACATCAATTCCCCCTTATAGGCATGCACGGCAGAGTCTTCGGTGACATCCTAGTTGTACAGGCATCAGACATGCCACCCTTTTTATACTTCTCATAAGCAAGAGGCCTACTGTCTGTTATAAGTCAGTAAGCATAGTATAGTCAATATTTGCAGTTTCTTCACACTTTTTGAATCAAAGCTTTGAAAAAACATGTGCGAGGTGTTTGGTTGTTTCCAAAATATATCATACATCACAAGCATTGTGTTAACACAAAAGTACCTTTTTTTTTGGTTAAATTTAATTAATTTTTTACTTATATTTTATCTATAAATTATATTTCATTTATAACTAACATGAATAAAAACAGAGAAAAAAGGTCTGTTGGTAATACCCAGAAAGAAGTAGTTCTTATGCAAAATATTATTACACTGAGTGCGCACGAATGTGGTACGTTCACCCTCTGGTGTATTTTTCTAAGCTTTGTTTGCATGAGGCGGAGGAATATCCCGAAAGAACTTTAGCAGGGCTTCTGAAAAGTTGGAAGTTACAGTGAACGGAGTATATCTGCAAGTCTTGCATTGCTTTCATAGGCAGCGCTGACAAGAAAGGTAGAATACCAGGTATCATCAGTCATAGCATGACACTCCTCACACTGTGGAATTACATGCTGCCCCATCCCGGAGCGAATCTTAGACTTTCAGTCGGGGGAAGGGGGGTGTTGCTTCCCTATTGTGCGAGTGTAGACTTTCCGAGCTTTGGCAAGGGGGAGGAGGACACAGTTTCATCATAATTTTACGACATAGTATTGAATTAATTACATTATATAAGTATTTTAAACAAAACTTTGATACTATATCAGTTTGGTTTTGAAACATTCAGAAGACACTTTAATACCAAAGTGAGGGTTTTTGGGGAGCAGGGGGCAGGGGGTCATGTCCCCTGGACTCCTCCCCATTCCCAAAACTATTACTTGGCTTTGGGCTCACCTACTCCAGCATGTGAGCACAATTGCAACATTACCCTTTGCCAATCATCACTATCCCGTGCTTTAGTTGCAACTTAATTTGCTCTACTATGTTATGCCTTAACATTGTTACTCTCCCAACGACTCCAGAAGTCATAATTCATATTCATTTATCCCAACAGTGAGCCATGATGTCTGGACTGTAGTTACCAGATGTAGTCTACAAAATGTGATTAGTTTACTTCTGCTAAATGTTACCTCGAGGAACTACGTACCTTACTTGTGCACAAGCCCTGCATTTTCTCCCAAAATTGTTGACGCAAGGTGATCTCTTCTTCCCCCCTGGTGTTGTTGGCATAACTATTCTTTCCCGAACATCTCTTGTTTTGGAAACAATATTTAGTGTACATGAGTATTCAATCGTAAACCTGCTTCTCCTATATGTATGTCCACAGAGCCTGGAGATTTCCTCCACTAGACACACTTTCCGACTGCAGGCCATCCCACAATGCATGCAGCACACATTCAACTAGAATATTTTGACTTTCAACATGGCTGTCTTCATCATATTTTGATGATTCAGTTTATTACATTAGTATTTACTGCATCCTAATGCATTATAAAAATAAGTAAAAAACAAGCATGTATAAAACCATAGGCTACAGTATATTAACATTATAAGGAAAAATGAAAAATATTAAGTTCATATAGCTGTGAATTTTACCTTTGGAAATTGACACAACCTATTGACACACTTACTGAGACTTAGGAAGTTTGTTCTCTGGTCTGGTGAAATGCATGCAAAAATAATTGGGTTAACCTGAGTATGATGTGAAAAGAACTGGCCAGTGGTAAATATATAGCCATGTACCTAAAATGAAAAATATTCCTGAAGGCCTCAACAAAGATGCAGAGATAACAGCCAACTCAATACCAGCTCTCAAACTGTGCTCCTTCCCTAAGGATTAAAAAAAATGTGCAGAGGGCCGACAAACTTTGTGAAGAGATTCCTCATCAAAAATATCTCGAAAACATATACACAACATATAGACTAAGTCTATTCCAAAGGGGTGAAAACCACCCTTGAAAATGTAGTTGAAGCAGATGTTTTTTGCTAGAAACACAGCCAGAATGAAGGATAAATGTCTGAGTTTCTGGATACTGCATTATTGAATGACGAAGTACAAAGCACAAAAATATGGGCTCCAATAACAACCCCCATACATGAAAAGTGAGGGGTTGGCAGCACATTTGTGCAAATAAAAATGTAATTGTTTCACTTTGTTTGTTGTTCCTGTGGATTTGTAATCTACCGTACAGGATGAACAAAACTTCAGTCTTGTGTTTTTAAGCTAAATGCAGCAGTTTCCAAGAAATGAATTAATGTTGATGATGGTCCCGTGGGATGGAGATGGGGCAATGGCGAAATTACATGGTGGTGAAATGGAAGTGCCCCAAAAAAAACCCCTGGCTAATGGTAACGTCTGCCACGTTTCCCAGATACAAATATTCGTGTCGACCCTGCTGGGAATCAAGTCTGATTCGCCATGGTGGGAGGCGAGCAGTCTGGCCACTGCGCCACCACGGGCCCTACTTGCATATCAGCGATAGTTTGTTGGGGTAGGTATGGATAACACATGAAACACGACTTGTTCCAACATTACAAGGTGTCATTTAAAACAGCAACATCATGGACCGACAGCAAATGTGTTGCCATGTGCCAGACGTTGAGATTCAGTGTTGGAACATTATGAATTAATTTCATGAAAACGGCGGCATTTAGCTTAAAAACACAAGACGGATGTTTCGTTCAACTTGTACGGTAGGTACAAATCCAAAGGAAACAACTAAGTGAAACAGTTACATTTTTATTTGCACAAATGTGCTGCCAACCCCTCACTTTTCATGGATGTGGGTTGATATTGGAACCCCTATTTTTGTGCTTTTTACTTCGTCGTTTAATAATGCAGTATCCAGAAACTCCATATCCATCGTGTATATTACAAAATTAAGTGATATGATGATATTTCTGATGTTATAGGAAAGCAAGATGCAAATAATTTGAGAACTCCTCACTTATGTCACAAGTTAATTAATGGTGATGCAAACAAAATAAATGTGGCAGTAAACAAATTAAAAACTATTAAATGTTTTACACAGTATGGCAGTCAAAGTGTAACAAAAATTACATATCTCTTAAAAAATTTAGATACACCGGGTTATTCTGAACAGGTCCTAATTTCTGGGAACTGTAAGGCGTACAATGCCAAGTAGTTCAGTTCAATGAATTGAGGTCAGGAAAGACAAATGGCTATGCTGTGAGATATCAGTCTATGGTTTATGCACCTGCGACAAAAGTCAATCATCTAACCGCTTTTCTTAATTTTGACTGGTAACAGATGTGTTAAAGCTCAACACGATGCTCTAATACAAATTTACTTAACTTCATATGACTGTTTACATTAAATTTTGCTGTTTTTCAAGACTCTTGGAACGTATCACTGTATCAGAGGTTACAAGAATCTTGAGTATTAATTCATTTCCTGCTTTCACCAAGGTCTCTTAACACTGTCTTAATTTTCCTGAGAGAGTAAAAATTACTGCTGAATGCTGTAGCAAATTCTTTGATTTAGATAAACTACAGATGATGTATTGTTGTTCCATAGTTTACTCTTTAATTCTGCAACTTAAACACCTTAATAGTCCTTCATTTTTCTAGGTACGCTACACATCAGTTTATGGTAAGGCTACACAGTTCCATACGTTATACCCTATCATTTGCAAGTATTTTCATCATCCACGAAGAACGTGCAATGGATACAACAAAGCCTAAAATGTTGCAAGCATGTTAATAAAACCTATAAAGTGAATTTTTGAAATATTTCAAGTGTTTACCAACCACCTCAATAGTAGCCACAGCAAAGTACACGCAAGTGTCAGAATGACGTAGGGCACGAGAAAGTGATTATAATTTTGGGTATTACAGAAAGAGGAACATATTCTCAGCTTGATTCCTTAGTAGCTATGGCTACGAGGCTTACACAACATAGCCTAGTGTCCCTTGTTCCCGGAATAAAATCTGCACTACCACATTCCAGCTATAAAACAGGCAGATTGACATTAACTGCGAAAAGATGGAGGAGAAGAGGAAAGAAGGCGTTCATGGATGCAATCTTCTCTGGGTCCCATTTAAACACTAGCTCAGCTTTGCAGGCTGCTTTTTGACAGTTCGATGGCAAGCAGAACATAATATTCTCTGAATAGGACTGGGTTTTTCAAGATAATTTTGTGTCAAATTGTCAAGATGAACACACACAGCATGGCTTTCATGTGTCAGAACAGCTCAGGTGGAAGACTATATCGTCAAAACAACACTGGTGCTACTTTATAACTGTCAAAAAGTGTTCTTTGTGACAGACACAGTATGATAAGGGAGTCCGTGAAAAGGACAATATTTTCTTTCAAATGACAGAAAAACTTGTTCAATAAAAGCAATTACTTAACGACTACTTTTAATCAAGCAACAACATGGCCAAATTAAGTCTGCGTCAGGTTTTGCTCATCAGTAGTCACTGGCTCACCCTCATATGCATTAATGTTTATATGGTCACAATAATTGCAACTATACTAACTGTAATGTAAGAGTAAGCCAGCAATTATGACTTCTATATGGACTAATTGTTTATACAAATATACATCCATAACATTAAGTACAGTATCACCACAGTCCAGTAAATGTTTCATTTTATATCATATTTTCATTACAAAACATAAGTTTTATCTGCCACTGTTGAGTTACAAAAATTGCACACAGCAACTGTCGAGTGATGCAAATGGAATTATACAAATATTCAGTTACAAAGATAGGCTTTTATGTAAGTAGTAACCCCAGCACTCGATACAAGTAGCGCTCTCTTTTCTTTGGCCAACATGCTAAGTTAAGTTGTAAATGATTACATTGTTTTGACGATATAGCATTCTAAATAAATATGAATATGTGGCCGCTATTTTGAAAATAAGTGCCTGGCATACTTAAAATATACCATTTAACATCATATGCCACAGTACTACTTGTTTGGCAAATTTGGTAGGAATCAGGTAAATGTTATAGAGATAGGACATAAAAATTTTTTTAAATTCATTTGGCAATATCTTACAAAATTGCTGAAAAAAGTGGCTATTTGTTGGCATATTTAATGCTTGTAATATATAATTTCAGCATACTAAATTTGGTAGAGATAGGTTAAATGGTATAGTAGATATACCAAATAAATCTAAAATATTTTTATAGCCACCATTTTGAAAATAAGTACCTAATCAAGTAAAATTACTTATGTTTACCTGGCCTATCATAGTATTACTTATGAGCCAGATTGGGTGAGAATTGGTTAAATAGTTTTTTGAGATATAATGCAAAATAATTATTTTTCATTTGACATTATCTTTCAAAATGGCCGACCAACAACAATATCCATCTCAAATCTTAATGCTTCCACAATGCTCTGCCAGCATACAAAATTTGGTTTAAATTGATTGAATTGTTCACGAGATCACATATCATCCTAAATATTTAAATGGCCACCATTTTGAAAGTAAGTGCCCATAGTTGTTGAAAAACTATAAAAGTAAGGTGTCCTTACTAAGTACTATATGTGTACCAAGTTTGGTGAAATTTGGTTAATGCGTTCAAAAATTGAAAAGGGGAAACCCACACGCACAGACAGGATAGTGCTCTCATAAGCCTTTCTTTTCTTCGTAAAGTAGGCTAACAATGCATTAAAAAATAATTGTGTCACTTCTTTCTGATATTGACAACATTATAAATTTGCAAATGTGTGTTGATAGAAGATGAATTACATACAGTTTTCAACATTATTATAAAACAATATTTTCAAATCACTCCACATTTTGAAAACATAATTTCAGGGGGGAAACACCCCCCTGAGCCAGAAAAATTTGCTTTTACTAAAATCCTCATAANTGAGCCAGAAAAATTTGCTTTTACTAAAATCCTCATAAATTCTAAATTGCTTTAATATGCAGTGAAAACATAAATGTAAGGATACACTTTATAGCCTGAAGAATGACCAAGTTTTGAGAAACTTGTTAGTCACGATACAGTTTTTCTTGTAACTGTTGGTAAGTTGACAATGTTACAGCCACAACCCCACACGATAAAAGTCCATGTGTTACATCTGGGGTCTTCTCTGTACTTCTCCTTGGTGATTAACATTCACATTACCCAGTACCGATCAAGCTCAATAACGAGTACCATCTTCTTGCAGCAGTATGAAGTTTGATGTGTGATTGTTCAGTGCTCTGCCTGTGGTCTGCAGTTACATGTGCCCCAAAAATAAGTAGGTGTTTTATTGATTATTACTATCTGAAAAAATTAAGGAATCAGTAACCTTTATTTATTACATGATGTTAACTTTTGTACTGTCACAAATATTCATGCAATATCTTGAAGTTCCCAGTATCCCAAATCAAAATACTGCATGTATAAATTTGACTCAAGAAATTATGTGTTACCTCCCCAAGGAACATTGCTTTATAAACTTTGTACATGGTCAACGTGATGAGTCGCTCATTCTCTGATAAATGCTGATTCGTACTTCATAACATTTGTACACAAAGGACCTCTTTGTAGACACTACATTAGTGGTTCTGGTCTCAGAAGCTATGATTACCAGTTGCTAGGTGAGCTTGCTCTGGAGCAGGCCACATAGAGTTGCCCAAGTGAGACGTAGTCATTTCTCAAATCTCTCCCTGCCACCTTTGGCGACCGTCCCTGGACCTCATAGCATAACACACCTGGGGGGGGGGGTCTCTTAAAGTTCAAAATGATCCCCCCCTCCAACATGTTAAATGGAGACTGTGGCCTTAATTACATTTTTTTTTTGCAAAGCCTTTACTTGGAGCCTGGTGCTATTGCAGCATTTTGGTAAGTTAAGGTTTCACAGTAACATTAATGGAGCCCTGTTATGAGGAGAAGCTTATGTGGTGACAAGCCATGAGAGTAGATGCTATTGATGAACTCCACAGGGCAACAGACTGCATCATCCATTTTTACAACTGTGTCCACAGATTTGTACTTCATTTCTACCCTTTTGGACAACTTCGGCAATCAATGCTAATGATTTATCATATTATGAACATCACTTAATCCTATTAACATCTATTATGGAAATATATATATATATATATTTAACTAGTTGTTGAAGCACTTAAAACTATAGATGAAAAATTGGATAAACTCGATTTTTTTTTTTAAATCTTCCGAGCATTTCGAGTACTTATATCAACGCTACTGGAACATATTTAAGTTACGTTAAATATTATTCTTTTGTCTTGTAAACAAAAGCTTTGATGTGTTGGAAAACCAAATATAAACTAACCTCCTCGCCATATAACATGTGATTTTGACAGTATGTTTATAGTTCTGACAGTTCTGTTTGCAAGAAACCAATTAAATGTTGCAGCACAAAGATTGGTAACTGCGCAGCTGGCACATATCCCAATCCACATTTCATCCAAAATGGGACACAAAATTATTAACCGCTGAATGAAATGTGATTTATACACATATGCAGAATCTCGTAAAGAAAAATAAACCTGGCGCAATTTCACTGGGCACAATTTACGAAAATGAGATATTTAATTATTGATCCTGTTCAGTTCTGACAACTTTATCTGCAACTGTAAACAAAATGAAACTCGGATGTTTCACAGTAAGGGATAGGTTATCTTTATATTCATAATTTTGTTTGATAAGTTTTATAAAATACGCTGCTTTGAATGTTACAGGCATGGAAAATTATGTAATGCAAGTAACATATCATCAACACATTTGACCCCTTTTCACCCTCGTAGGGGCTTGAATTTGTAAAAATCCTAAAATCAGTTTCTAGTGATTTATGTAGCCAACCTATGGAAGCAAAGAAAATAATATTTTGTTGGCTTACTGAGTCACTGAAGAGTCCTCAAAAATACATTTCCCACCTTTTCATCCTCTTAGGATTTCTTTTAAAATTCAACCACTTAGAGTTGGTTTTTAAAAAAAAATTCTCATTAGTTAGTAGGCAATTTACATAAGTAGTCTTAAAATAAGAGCATTAGAATATCTAATTGGGTTAGTGAGCAATCAAGGAGTCCTTGGAAACCCATTTTAGCCCTTTTCACCCACTTAGGGATTGGATTTAAAAAAATCCTGAAATAAGTTGAAATAAGTTAAGTCATTTATATATGCATTCTTTTAATGCAAAGATCGTAATGGTATCTTATGGGGTTAATAATCTATTGAGGAATACTCAAAAATACACTTTACCCCTTTTCACCCTCAATGGTCAAAGTTAAAAAAACCTTTCTTAGTTGGTCCCTGCATCCTAAGAGTAAGCCATCCCTAAATTTTAATGATCTCGCATCCAACAGAGTGAGTGAGTGAGTGAGTCAGTCAGTGAGAGCGAGTGAGTGAGAGAATGTGTGAATGTGGATGTATGAGTATGAGTGAGAGTGAATAAGTGAGTGTGAGCAAATGAGTAAAAGTGGCAGAATGAGCGAAAGTGAGTAAGTCAGCCACGACACTTCATTTTAGACACGGAGATTGATTATTGAAGAACACTCGCTCATTAAAATTAAAATGATAAATACAAGTAATCATTTTCAACCTCCTAAATATGGCATATTTATTAACTGCTGAACTTGCATAGATGGCAGCAACAGTAACAGTAATGGTAGTTAACAGCATATTATAACAACAGATTGAGGATGTTTGTGTTGGTGATGTCACCATACTCGCAGCAAAAATTAGTTTCATAAGTTGGTATAAGTTGCTGTATTGCTCAGCTGCTTTAATTTAACTAGGTCTCAATAAAAAAAATNAGGGGCAATGCCCTATGACATTGCTGTATTGCTCAGCTGCTTTAATTTAACTAGGTCTCAATAAAAAAAATTGGAGATGTGAACTTGACAAAAAAANATAAGTTGCTGTATTGCTCAGCTGCTTTAATTTAACTAGGTCTCAATAAAAAAAATTGGAGATGTGAACTTGACAAAAAAATTTATAATCTAATGACTGCACTACACACATCACATGTGCAACATAGTATGTCCTGCTGCNAATTTATAATCTAATGACTGCACTACACACATCACATGTGCAACATAGTATGTCCTGCTGCAACATCATCTGCTGTTCCAACACATTATTTTGGGCAAAATTTNCACATCACATGTGCAACATAGTATGTCCTGCTGCAACATCATCTGCTGTTCCAACACATTATTTTGGGCAAAATTTGTAAACATATGGGACTAGTAAACAACTCTTCTGAAGGCTTTCCCCCCTAACTTATGAAAACTACACCAAGATATTANGTAAACATATGGGACTAGTAAACAACTCTTCTGAAGGCTTTCCCCCCTAACTTATGAAAACTACACCAAGATATTATGAAAATTAACAAAAATTTCTGGTTTATGTCTTTTTAACAGCCAAGTGCAATCAAAAGGCTGGCAGTTACTACAGCAGAAAATGATGATCTGGCAGGTACTGCGTAATTTATTTTCAGTTCTTTTCTGCAGGTAAATGCAGTAATGCCAACCTCTCCNATGATGATCTGGCAGGTACTGCGTAATTTATTTTCAGTTCTTTTCTGCAGGTAAATGCAGTAATGCCAACCTCTCCGTCTGCATACATGATGCTGACCCCCTACAAATGAAGACCAGATTCTCCTCAATGAGTAATCCCTAGTCACCACACACGTCTCATTGGAAGCAGTTGTGTCTAATTTTTAAAAGATTAGGAAATATTTCGTGTANAATCCCTAGTCACCACACACGTCTCATTGGAAGCAGTTGTGTCTAATTTTTAAAAGATTAGGAAATATTTCGTGTAAATATTTTTTTTCAGGATGGAAATAAAAGTCTATATTTTGTTGCCGATTTACAAATTTTATTATTAAAACATAAATGTGGTTGTTGAAAAGAGTCAAAGACAGCAAAAATCACTATACGTAGCCCTCTTGTTTACAATATTCATTCTTCTATAAAACAGTGTTTTAAACTATAGCGAACAGATTGCTGTNTATACGTAGCCCTCTTGTTTACAATATTCATTCTTCTATAAAACAGTGTTTTAAACTATAGCGAACAGATTGCTGTGTTAAAACCCTATAGCCACTACTTACAATTGTGAGGAAACAAAACGCACACAAACCTTGTTTAAGCTATTTTCCATCGCAGTCACAATGCTTCATCATGACCGGACGTAACCTTGAGGTGTTTGGTAACATTTCTGACTAGGGAGGCTTCCTAATCCATTCAGATGCAGCATACACAACGGTGTACATAATGCGACGCGTCTCACCTCCCTTAGCCCGTTCGTCCCGCTGCACCTGCACAGCCATGACATACCCTCTACTTGGGAGAGAGTCGGCCCGGTGTATTAGGAGTGCACCCTACCTGCACGATGTCCGAGGCACTGCTAGAGTCAGGTGACGTCCTCAATAGGCAACTTTTGAGGGCATATTAATTCGGGCCAACCACTATCACTAAACACCCCCCCCCCCCNGGGCCACAACGGCTCCAGAGTTCCAGTAACCCCCTTCGTGTGCCCCCTCTACACGTGTTACGTCCCTGTGTATGTGCAAGTAGTGGGAGTGCTGCCTGACACCCAGGCAATATTTTTTTTAATGCGACTGTTTTCAAATTCTACCTAAATAACCTTGGTAAAGAATTTTCCTTGGTTTACAGTCATTCAGGCATGGACACCCACACCCCTACTGAGGTGAAAGTGGACTCTTCCAGCTCGAGCCGCCCAATGCCACTTTACCATAGGAAAATTTGAGTGTATAATTATTTTATAAATTCCTTTATTGCAATGTAATTGTATTTTAATTTAATGAATGAGGCAACGGACTGGGAGAGACAGTCCTGGAGGTTTTTAACAATACGTTGCTTAACTTGTTCACTGCCTACACATTTTTATATTTGTACGTAATTTGTTTGTCAAAGCTTATTAATAAGTGTTCATTCGTCTTGAGTTGGTTCTTGAGCGCTGCCGGGGGTGGTCACGCGTTGCGTGCCTCTGGGCCTTCACAGTTTTTGCATCCATCACCACATAGCTTCAATCGTCACTCTCTGTTATGGAACCGTTATTTACTTTTTGTCACCCAGGGGCAGCACCACCCCCACATCCCGGCAGCTCAAAAGCGCCATAATCGTAAATCCGTAATTGTTCATTGGCTTTGCGCCTTTTTCTAACAGTTTGGGTGCCAACACACCACAGCTGTTGGGACAATGTACGTGCCGTGCCTCCCATCAGGAGGAATTTTGCAGTGGATATAACGACTGTTTTGCAAATGGTGTTTTATTTCACTGCCGGCCGCTTCACGACCACGTAATTTTGAGTCTTCTACCCACTGAACCACTGCACCCCATAAGCGACGTGATTATTGGTCACTAAGTTCTATCGGCGTGTGAGATGGCCGTAGCAATCTCACTCAGAAATTTGCGGCATGAGGAGGCCTACATACTCACTGGGGAGGCAATACGATGTCATTGTCGGCGCTGGGTGAGTTCAGAAACAGCCACGGGGGAGAACAGCTCGCCCCTAGAGAAGAGTCTCTGCTCGACCAAGCTGGCACCCTTACTATAACAATGAACCTTAACAAGCCTTCCAAATCTGTCCCCGCAAACTTCCAAAACATTTTACCCGCTCCTGAGCCCACGACAACCCGTCAAATGCACAGGCGGTTTATTTTTGGTTGGTACTGTATACTGCAAGGCTCAATGGCTCATGGGTTGCTGGTTTTTAAACCATATTACTGCTCCATTTACGGAGGGTTCACATTACTATAGCCAAAACAAAGCCAGCAACTCACTTGTTACAACATAGAAACAAGTGCTGAGCTGGCGTAAGTACAGCTAACATCAAAAACTTTCTTAATTAAAACACATGTAAACATACACCACTGCAGGTCTGAAAGGGTTAAAATAAAATATTTCTAAATGGCTAAAACACATATTTAACTCATTTTATTTTCANAATAATGAACCTTAACAAGCCTTCCAAATCTGTCACCGCAAACTTCCAAAACATTTTACCCGCTCCTGAGCCCACGACAACCCGTCAAATGCACAGGCGGTTTATTTTTGGTTGGTACTGTATACTGCAAGGCTCAATGCCTCATGGGTTGCTAGTTTTTAAACCATATTACTGCTCCATTTACGGAGGGTTCACATTACTATAGCCAAAACAAAGCCAGCAACTCACTTGTTACAACATAGAAACAAGTGCTGAGCTGGCGTAAGTACAGCTAACATCAAAAACTTTCTTAATTAAAACACATGTAAACATACACCACTGCAGGTCTGAAAGGGTTAAAATAAAATATTTCTAAATGGCTAAAACACATATTTAACTCATTTTATTTTCACAAACAAAATATTACTTTAATTATTTTAACTTTACAATTTCATAGTTTGGATTTTTTTTTTACCAAGATAATGCAACTTTGTAATAAAAAAAATTAAAAAGTTTTTAAAAAATTATTAATAACTTTGCTTTGGGAAAAACAACACGTCGCTAGCACATTAATAAAATTCATAAGCCATTTGATGAGCATCAAGATTTAAGACTTGACAGTGTTTAATAATAAATTCAACTTCCCTATATGCACAAATGGCGAATCAGGATCTTAACTGAATGGGGAGGAGAAGTTATGCAATTAGCAACCTCACTGGGGTTTGCCTAAAATGGGGAGAAAACTATCCCAACTTGCAACATTCAGGAAAGACCCTCAAATATTCAATATACAAACCACAGTCAGCATGACCAAATAAACTTATGTAAATTATAAAGTTGCACAAGTTAAGAAACCATTCAACAGTGGTTTGGTTTGAATTTTTGGACAATGTTTTATATAATTAACCAATCTGATTAATACAAGAATTTCAAGAAATCAGAAATTATATTGATTAGAACTTGGGCCAGAACTTGTACATTTTCACAACTAAAACCAGTTTATAATGTATGGAAACTTTCCAAGCTCTGGTTGAGGACTGGATCGAACACTAGGAACTTGAGCTAGAACTTGTTCCTTTTTACATCAAGGGATGTTAACTGAAACTAACCTGCTTGTCATGAAAATTTTGGGTTCTGGTTCAAAATTCACATCAACATAATTTTTTTTTTGTTATGTTGATAACTTGCAATGAAGCAGAACTACACATGTCATACACTGCTTGTGTCCTCACACGTGATCATCACACTTCAAAACTGCAATATTTCTCAAATTATTCTCGTCAGTAAATTATGATGTGGTCACTGTAAGTTGATAGTTACTACAGCTAATGGTGAAGTTGTCAAATTAAACTGCCTTCTTCTTTCACATATAATGTAAGATACTTCCAGGAAGCGAAAAGAATAAATGGCCATGTATTAAACAAGGTTCAAATATTTCTGCACTGTAATTTTTTGTAAATATTTTTAGTCAATTTAATTTACATCTCACTTGGGTCGCTCATGATTACAGATGTCTCCACATCTGTAATCATGAACTAGTACCACGTGTCTATTCACTAACTTTTGGCAGATAAGGTCAGTAGTGTGCACCATTATGAATTTGGTATTCACTATGCACTATTGTTAACGAATTCTCATCAATCATATAAGGTTAGCGATAGTATATTTAGCAACACATCATTATAGTCTTGATCTCGCTGTTGTCTGCATGAAAAGCAAAAAATAACCAAAGTGCATGATTATCAAGGAAGCAGTGCACAAGAAACTTGAAAGATATCCTAGTCATCTTCTTCCCGCAACAAATAGTGCTCCGAAATGTAACAAAGTCTTGGGCCGAGTAAAAATTTTTTTGCGTACCTTAAACATACTGCAAGTTTAAATTACATCCCACAAAATTGTGTGAACAAATTATTTTACAGAAAACTGATTTCAGACATTTCTCAAGAGATAAAATATAATAAATTATGTTATCAACCATAATTTATTCATCTTTAAAAAGTCAACATGAAAGTGTAAGCTAGAAAGGAAATTTACTGACAAAACTATAAAATCTCCCATTATATAAATTTGTTCTTAATTACTTAATATTTCAGGCATATCACCTGAATTGATTTACACATACTTGATTTTATATGTAATTATTTTTTATTTTTGACACAACTAAATGTTTTGAAAACATTTTAGGCCATAAAATTCAATTAGGGTTAAATACTTTATATTTAAAAAAGGGGAAATTTTAAAAATTTTAATTTACTTTTTACATTGCACAATTAATTATTGCTATGTGTAAAATATTAAGGGCACTGTCTACTGGCTGACAGCTGTGAAATTCAAATAGGAAATTCCATGCTAAGGAAATTTTGCCTCTGTGTTAATTTTGAAGATAGGCGTCTCCGTTACAGCTGAGATGTTTCCATAACATGTATAACCTGTTTGCAAGGAATTTTTTAAATTTATGTTTTATAAAAAAGTACACACAGATTATCTATATTGAAAATATACGCTCGTAGCGATTTTCTGCCACAAAAAAAAGTGTGAATACATTTTGTTTGAAACGCGCTTATATTTCAAATTAACGGACTGACGCGAAATGTCCTTAACATGGGATTTCCTATTAAATTTTTACAGCTGCCAGCCGGTAGGCTGTGCCCTTAAATGTGATATATACTCATTGGTTAGTTAAGTATATCAAAAAGCAAGAAAGTAATTGCATATCAAATGGAAACCCATTTTGCAAAGTGCAGAATTAAGACCAAACAACTTAATGTATCCTTTTTAGAGAAATTTAATAAGATATCTTGAACATACAACATAATCTATTTGGCATAATGTTAGCCAATTTTTATTATCTACTGTTAAAAGTGAAGAGGAATTAGGAATTTTAAAATATTTAAAATACGTTTTGAAACATTTCCTCTCCTTTCTGCAATTTTCACATGAGGTTTATCCTCAATTGCAAGAAAATTCACCATTTTAGAAACATGTTAAGTGAAGTAGCAAACTAAAACCATCCCCCATGCCTGACCTTAAGCTAAGTACAGTAGAGTGCAAAGTAAGGCACTGAAACTACTTAGTGAATAGCTTCTGAAAAGCCTAAGGACTGTAGCGCGGCTATTGTCCTTATCTTTGGCGTTAAGGTCACCTCGAAAAGTTAGTAAATAGACGTCCAGATTTTATAACACTTTATCAGTAGAATCCTTGTTTCACATACAAAGGCTCTGAAACACAGTATCGCTCATAAGCCATACTACTTTTTAAAACATACAGTTTTAATTTTATGCTGGTTTCATTACTAATAGAAGTTGATTACTGGTTCTCAAACTAATGTGTGTAGAAATTTTTCAGCTTACAAGTAATTATTTCTCAATAGCATGGTGAGAAATATGTACAATATTAAAAAAATATGGATTCTCATTTATTTCCATTTTATTAAATGCTTGGTACACAAAACAAGTTCATTCAACAAAAAAAAAAAATAATCAGTATGTCTTAAAATTGAAAATTCTGTATTTTATAAGATTAAATTTCACAGAATATTATTAATTTATAGTTTATTTATTCCTAACTCAACTAATATACTACACAAAAATAAACAAAGGAATGATATCATCAGCACTCTAAATGAAAATATGAAAAAATAATAATTAAAAATTATGACAATTCACATTGCATGATGTACTACTGTTTTAGAAAGCAAATTTAACTTACAACTTGCACTATATCTACCATTTGTGATAAAAAATAATGGTGCTGCAGAAGTCAAATATTTTTGCAGCAATTCTACGATTTTTCATTTGCACTTCACACATCTAAAACCTATCAGCAAAAGTCACTGAAGAGCTGGATAGAAGTTGTAATTTCTGCGATGGTAAATGCTCTTATGATTGTTGAGGGAGTTGAGAGTCCGGAAGACTTTCTGACAGACGGGGCACACTGCACGGTTTAGAGGCAGTAAGTGTTGCTGCTCTTTGTGTCTTTTCAGCGTGAGTTTTGAGCTGAGAAGCTTGCCGCAAATGTCACACTGGTGGTGCGCCAGTCCTACCGAGAACAGACAAAGAGCAATATCACAGTTCCTGCTGCATAAAACCTACCATTTATCATAAATATAGTAGATTTCATATCACTTTTATCACAACATTTTTGAGGCAAAATTAGAAGAGATCAAAACTTAATGGTGGATTACAATAAAAATTTTAAAACAGCATTTTTTTTTATTAGCCTGCACCATAACTGATTACTGCATAGGGCTCCTGATTGTTACTATAGTACAAATGCTTTCAACCATTATTTGATCAAGTCCCATATATCATTTTACTTTGAAAATTTGGCTCTCAAGACCTTGATGTTCAGAGCCACCCAAATCTCTCTACTCCACTTTGAAAATATATGACCTATAAGCAGGAAAAGAATATGCTCTATGCCTACACAGTATGTTTGTGCAAGAATATTGCTCGATAATTACACCACGTTCCTTTTTATTACAATCCTAAACAGTTTGGTTCTTTAAGTGTAAGACAATCACTAAATATCAGAGTTAAATCACCAAAGAAGAGTAGTAAACAAACACTCAACATAAGAACACAATCAAAAAGTCCCTACTACAAAAAGTTTTATAAGCACAAATAATTTTTATAGTATGAACTAACTTTTCTTATTACAAAAATGTGCCATAAAAATACAAAAATACATGACTATTCCACAGACTCTCTCAAAAATCCTAAAATAAAAGATAAATACTCTTCCAATACAAATACCGTTAACCAGTTGTTTGTAAAATATTTGGTTCCTATAAAGAAGAAACTAAAAAAGATGTTTAAGCTGTATCTTGTACATCCCATTACGAACACCCAATAAAAAATTACTTCCAACAGTAGAAAGTTTATAGTTCACTTCCCATTAAGTAAGTAAATGGCATAATTTAGGACTACGATAAAACCAAAGCTAGAGAAGTGAGCACCTCTTTAGAATCGTAATTTACGGAAAAGAACCAACAATGAACCTATTTGTGTACTTTTAATATAAAACTACAGTTCTCTGTACAAAACATGTTCTGTAGCTTATTACTTTGATGTAGGCTATAATGGTAGTAGATAAAACGTTTGCAAACAAATACATTATGAGAATAATCAGGTGAAAATGTATCACCAGGAACCTCGGAGAATGGTGAAATGCACACACAATATAACAACTTCGTGACAAAAAAAGATTTGTCTGTTTCCCTAAACTTAAAACAATTGTGTAGTTCTCCAGTCATGAACACATTTTTCTCAATAGACAAAACCTAACAGCCACTCTGCCTGACTGCCCAATTAGTTATGGTGGACAAAGGTTAAGTCCCCTCCAAATCCAGTAAGTTTACATTTTCTGAAGCAATGTGCTATAATAACGCATTACTTTTCATCATGAACTGCCTGAACTAAAGTGAACTTACCTTCTTACCCTATCACCTCCTTCCCCTTGTGTCTGTGTGTGTACATATGTATGTATATTAGGCTGTTCATGGTAAGCTGAACACTTTTGAAAGCCCTGTTTAAGATCTACTTGTATACACGTACTGTATTCTTCCACTTTATGTAAAATTAACATTGGCATGGGTCTCATCACTTTATTCATGTGTCGGTCAAGTGATAATGAGAAATTATTGAACAGTAAATATTTTACAGATCTGGTTATTTTTACACTTCCGTGCATTAAAAACAATAGGAAGCGAAATAAATAAGTTATCACAAATGGTTGCCTAACACATTTTATTCGATTTTAGGATATGGAACTACTTTGCCTCCAACGTTACCAACTTTACTGGGCACATGTCACTCAGTGCACTCAAAATATATGCAGGTAGGAACAGTGACTTTTTTCTAAGGTTGTTTTCAAAAGTGCTCACTTTACCGTGAACAGCCTCTCTCTCTCTCTCTCTCTCTCTCTCTGTGTGTGTGTGTATGTGTGTGTGTGTGTACATATACAGTATGTCCCATTTATCTTGACCACCCACAATAACTCTGTACTAGGGCTCCAAATGAAAAAAAGTGTTTCGTACAAAAATTGTATAACTCAAAGGGGGAAATATTACTGCTATGGAGTCTGCCTTATGGCGTTGATTATTAGTGAGATACAAGTAATAACATCAGATTTTTAAATGACATCCTGTATCTATTCGTCAAAAATGTCAATGAAGCTCTTCAAGACCTATTCAAAAATGTATCAAAATGTATCTGTCTAATAAAAACAGATTGTTAAAAATGCCACAGATATTGGGACTCATAAGGGTTCATGAAGACCCGTTGTGTGATGGCTTGTAGCACGATTGCGCGGCATGGTACAATACAGTACGACATTGACACTCTGCATTTGATGTAGAGGTGACTTAAACAGTGCAGGCACCCACAGTTGCGTACCCCATTCCACAGAGGTTGAGCTTAGAGGAAACAAAGGATCACACCTGGCGTGACGCCTACTCAATCAGTCATCCGTGTGCAGTCGAATTGCAGTACACTGCATGATGAGAGATGTCGTAAGGGAAATGCACTCCAACAACGAGAAGGTAGAAATGCTGCTCATCTATGGAGAATGTAAGTTAGCAGACGAATGTGTTCATGTTATTTTACAGCACAGTCGTACGTTTAAGTGAGTTGTACTGAAACGTACGCACACATTTCTTTTATTACCATTATCAATAGCTTGGCTTGCTCACTCGTCGTTCATTCTGTTGAAGGTTGGCGTAATGCTAGTCAGGCGGAGCCACTCTACAGAGAGTGATACCATAACATGACGCCATCGTCCAGATGGATGTTTTCCTGTCTCATTGTAAAGCTTTGTGAAATAGGCAATTTGAACCCACAGCAACGCAATCGTCGTAGAACTCGCACAGATGAAGCTGCTGAGGTTGCAGTTCTCACTGCTGTAGCAGTTAATCCACACATCAGCACACGCCAACTTGAAGCCAAAGTTGGCATTCCGAAAATGAGTGCATACCGCATACTTAAGCGTCATACATTTCATCTCTATCATGTACACTTACACCAAGAAATGCACAGGAATAATTTCCCGAATCGTGTAGGGTTCTGTCAATGGGCACAGCATCAAATTATCGCCAAATCAATCTTTTTTTCGGGTGTTATTTTATAGATGAATCGTCTGTCTCCAACTCAGGCCAAGTAAATATGAGGAACATGCATCATTAGGCCGTCGAGAACCCATGATGGCTTCGACAGGTGTACCATCAGCGTCACTGGAGAGTTAACCTCTGGTGTGGGATGGTTGGCAATAAAGTTATAGGGTCTTATTTCGTGAATGGTAACCGAAATGGCAGGGAGTTTGCCACCTTCATAAAAACGATTATTCCTGGTCTTCTGGAGAAGAAACCTCTAAGAAACAGAATGATGTGGTACCAACACGATGGATACCCAGCACATAATGCAGTGTATACATGTCGTGTTCTGGACCGAAAATATCCTGGTAGGTGGATTGGTCGTGGAGGACCAGTTCAGTGGCCTGCTTGGTATTCTGACCTTAACATCCTGGACTTTTTTCTTGAACATGCAGGAACGTATTGTGCGTGCGTGTAATGCTCTTCAGCAGGCAACACTGGAGGAATCAGTGTTGTCATTCATCCAGCGACTGAACTTGTGTATCGCTGCCAATGGTACCACCACTTTGAACACCTAACGTGAATGTTCTACCCCTCGCAATACCCATATGGATAGTACTACAAACGGGCAGTAGAGATCCCGCTTTCTGTGTCGTATTTAATGTTCATGTTATGAAAGTGCACATTGTACTACATGTTTAAATAGGTATTAATGAGTTTCATTAACTTTTGACCAATAGATACATGGTGCCATTTAAAAAACTGATGTTAGTACTCATATCTCACTAATAGATAATGCTATAAAGCTGACTCCCCAGCAGTATTATTTCCTCCTTCGAGTTATACAATTTTTGTATGAAACACTTTTTCATTTGGAGCCCCAGGTACAGAGTTATTGTAGGTAGTCAAGATAAATGGGACATCTATATATGTGTGCGCTGCGCGCGCGCACACACACACACACACACACACATATATATAAATATAAAATTATGGTTTGTAGAAGAAGCAAATTTTCTGCAACAACATGCTGCACAGATTACGTCACCTCTTTGTATACTGTGTTTAATATCCTAGTACAAAACTGTTTCAACAGATCCTAGTCTTACCAACATGGCACTAATCTAAAACATTGTTTAAGTAATTTTTTTAGATATAACTACACTAACCATTTATCAACATTTTTTATTTTAATAAATGAAACAACTTCATCAGGTAAAAATTTTTCTTCAAGAATTTTTTTTCTTACTTTTACAATAGTAACTTTTCCCTTCACAATCACTGGAAAACAATGTCGATACTGTTAAGTAAAAGTAATACAAATAGGGATTTTCATATATTATAACATTTTGATTAGGAGTAAATTACCTGACAACATCTGTGCGTGCACGTGCATGCTTGGAACACATGGGCTTGTAACATACCATGGCTGTGTGAAGAGGGGTGTGAAAAAAATACAATCCAACAGCAAACACAAAGTTTTCTGTAAAACAATGTTACTAAAGGGTTGTTAAAAAAATTGAGATCATTGATAGTTCACCTTTACACTGGTTATCTCCACAATTAATAAAATGAGTTCACAGCAGATTACAGTCTAACAGTCTACTACAATCTAAAGCAGAGAATAAAAAAATGTCTGACAGAAGTGCTAAGACAGTGCGTGAGTTGTTTTTAATAGAATGTTTGCAATATTTTCTTTTAACAGATTTATTTTTTGCATTTACAATTAAGGAACCTTTTCATCACCATTTTACAGGGTTCCTAGCTCTCTAGGAAATTTACACACATAAGTGAAATGTTCAAACTATTTTTAATTTACATTTTTTGCTACATAGTTGTACAACTTACAATCTTCCACACGCATTGGTAGAAATAAAATTACCAAATTGCTGTTAAATACTGTTTCTTAGTTAACAATGAAGCATCTTGTGCAATACAACGATAAACCCTGTACGTCATAACTCTTCTATGACATTCTACATTCTCTGAATTTTGTTTAGATAAAAAGGTCTAAAAAATCCACTTTCTTCAAAACATAAATATAACAATTTATTTAAAAACTACTAATATTAGGTACAATATATAAAACCTCCTTTTTCATTATATAAAACAGTATGTATGCTAAAAACTATTATATAATTTCAAAACATACACTATATGATTAAAAGTATTCGAACACCCTGCGAAACGTGTGTTTAACATTGAGGGCAACACAGTACTGCCATCTACCACGCGGAACACATGATCAGCGATCACACTAGTCGGCAGACAGTGCGAGACAGCAGAACGGCACGGTCTGAGAAACTCGCGGACTTTCAAAATGTTTAGGTGGTAGGGTGCTACTTGTGTTAGAAGTCTGAGCGTGAGAATATCCCTAGGTCCAATGTATCAGATGTTATAGTAAAGTAGAAACGTGAAGGGACGTATACAAACCACAAGCGTGCAGGCCGACCTCCCAGTTGACTGCCGAGTGGTGAAGAGGGTCGTACAGCACAATTGTCGATCGTCCATTGTAACCATCACACTGGAATTCCAATCTGCATCAGGATCTACTCCAAGCACCATGACTGTTCAGCGCAAGGTGTGGAAACTTGGTTTGCATGACCGAGCAGCTGCCCGTAAGCCACACATCACACGGGCAAATACCAAATGCTACCTCGCATAAGGGGCATTGAAACTGGACAATAGAACAGTGGGAAAAAAATTGTGTAGAGTGATGAATCACTATATTTAATGTGGCAACCTGATGGTAGGATGTGGGTGTGGCGAATGCCTGGTGAATGACATCTACCAGCCTGTAAAGTGCCAACTGTGAAATTCGGGGGGTGGTAGGGTTACAGTGTGGTAATGTTTCTCTGAAGGGGGCTTGGCCCCGTTGTTACTTTACGTGGCACTGTCAAGGTACAAGTTTACGTTGAAATTTTTACAGCTTTAATTTTTTCCCACCGTTGAAGACCAGTTCGGGGATGACAATTGTGTCTTTCAACATGACAGAGCTCATGTCCATACCGCAGGGCGTGTGAGGGAGCAGTTTGAAGACAACAACGCCCCACCAATGGACTGATTTGAACCGACAGAACATATCTGGGATGTTTTGGAATGCTGACTTCGTGCTAGACCACACAAACCCACATCGATACCCATTCTCATTTCTGCACTCCGCAAGCAATGAGCTACTGTTCACCAGGAAACCTTGCGCCACCTGATTTAAAGTACACCGGCGAGAGTGCCGGCTGTCATCAATGCTAAGGGTAGGCCAACACCGCATTGACTGCCAGTGTTCCCAATGGAGGGCGAGCAAAACTTTTACTTCATTTTCAGATCGGTGTCCGGGTACTTTTGATCACATAGTGTACATACAAACAACTATGTAACCATAATTAGCCTATATATAAATGTTTTCATATTCTTTAAAACATCAACATTTACCCAAGATATGCAAATCATTACACTGTACAATTTAAGCAAGATGTAAACCAAGTTCGACAGAATATTATTTTGCTCTTAAGTCTTTTTCTTTCTCTTCTAAAATTGTCTTAATACCAGTAAGAACAGAAAATCTACATGCTATAATAATGAAAAATTGAAATGTGTGTTAAGACCCTTGAATAATATAGTACTTAAGCCACTTTCACTAAAATAAAGAAGAAACATAATTCTAACCACTACATTTAAAAATGGTCAGCCCAAAAAAAACATAAGTTACACATGTGATTCTCCAATATGTAGATGGTTCCATGTACAATCCATGTTGAAGGCATTAGATATTTTTATGAAGTATGTCTCCTTACAAAGATAAAAGTAACTGTACCATATAAATATAAAAAAAAAGACCCTGCTATTTCAGTGGGCTATGTTCCTAGAAACTGCAACTAAACAGAAGTTACGTTCTATATGAACTATGTAAAACCAGTGTTAGGTTTCCTAGTGCCCCCAAAATATGAATAATATGTCACATTACACATATATAATATACTTAAGAGACAGGTGTTTTTCGCGAAAATATTTATGGCCATGCTAGACTTCAATAACCGACATCCGCAATCACAACTTCCTTTGGATATTGGCCGCGTATCTACGTGAGAAGACATGTTCTTATTTGACTGAGCCAAACGTAATAAAGTACCCTCGACAGTGAACGTCCATGATTCGTGGACAGACACTTGAGGCACATGACATTTTAAAATCATCCAACCACGAAAGTACATATGAACAAGTGTTTTGGAGTACAACTGGTCTTAAAATCTTTTCGCGAAAAACACCTGTCCCTAAGTATACTACATGGAAAATGCTTTGTGGGTTTCGTGATCCCCCAAAATATAAATATCATGTTACACAAACAGCTACTACACGGAAAATGCTAAGGAATTAAGTTGTTGAAAATAAAGATGGAAACAATAATATTTTTATACTTTTCATCATANTAAAGATGGAAACAATAATATTTTTATACTTTTCATCATATAACTTAAGAGTTTTATTATATATGGGGAAAACCAACTGATAAATTTTTTTACATACTCTGCCTCTCCCCTCTTTTTTTTTTGTTACAAAGGGTTGAAATTGTGCAGAAGGCAACTATTTNTCCCCCAAAATATAAATATCATGTTACACAAACAGCTACTACACGGAAAATGCTAAGGAATTAAGTTGTTGAAAATGAAGATGGAAACAATAATATTTTTATACTTTTCATCATATAACTTAAGAGTTTTATTATGTATGGGGAAAACCAACTGATAAAATTTTTTACATACTCTGCCTCTCCCCTCTTTTTTTTTTGTTACAAAGGGTTGAAATTGTGCAGAAGGCAACTATTTNATTTTTTACATACTCTGCCTCTCCCCTCTTTTTTTTTTGTTACAAAGGGTTGAAATTGTGCAGAAGGCAACTATTTTACGAATACTACCAGAAAAACACCTTAATAGCAGCACTTACCATATCTATGCAAGTATAAATTTAGATTATTAGTGCCACAGCACAGCCTGTTGTTCAACACTTGAAACATTCTCCTTCTTTAAAACCCTTATCAGAAAACTGATATATGTACCACCATGAAAATGTATTTTCACATCTGAATTCATCAAGGCCATTACAGAGTAATTAAGGAAACAGATCAACATGCATTAAAAGCAGCATATATTGGTATTGGGGAACATGTAAATGCTAAAAGTGTTGAAATCTATAACCACAACTATCTCCATTTTATTATCCTGTACTCTTAGCACATCAAATTGGTGAACACTTAGTGTGCTAAGGCAGAGTACAGCTTCGGCATAGTAATAATTAAACAAGCCCGAGCTGGCCTCAAAGTCACATTTACAGTATATATTTTCCGTTGCTTCCTAATCTTTATATCTCCAATCTAGTGACAGGGTAATCTTCAATTGCAGCCTTGTGCTGAGATTTGTTGGAACTTGTACCACTTAGTTGCTAAAACTGTCCATGTATAAAATTCCCTGACATTTCCAGACAGTGTTACTTTTCCTTAACCAACACACACGGCAAAAATTAAAAATACAGTTATGTTATTTTCTCAAAAAATTCAAATTTTAAGATTAGCACCAATAGGGCCTTCTTATACAGATGCTCTTTAATACAATAACAAATATATTTATAAATTAATTTTTTAAAAAATCCAGTACGTTGGCAGCTAGAAAACTAGATTTCTCAGCATTATAAACAAAGTCACAATACAAAGCTGTAGGAATTAATTGTGAACCACTACAAATATTCAAATTAATATTTCAGTAAATGTTAATTTGCAGAATTATAGAATGTCAATTAAAATCACATTTTCTACTATGTATGTTTGCATTACTGTATCAACAAGAAAAATCCCGCCACGAAAATGTGTAATAATTATTATGATTACACATAAAGGAAACAAACTGCCCCAAGGATTTTTAAATACTGCCTAAAGGAGCAAACACCAAAATAATGCACAATACTATTTGTGAGAGGGCAAGCAGCAGAAGTGCNTTTAAATACTGCCTAAAGGAGCAAACACCAAAATAATGCACAATACTATTTGTGAGAGGGCAAGCAGCAGAAGTGCTAGAATATAATATTTAGTAATTTTTAAATATATTTTTTTATAATTTTCACATAAATTCCCCTGAAATTTCCCCAACTTTTTCAGGTTTTCCATTTTGCCTAACACTAGCTACTCTGCACTATGCGAGTTTNTTTAAATACTGCCTAAAGGAGCAAACACCAAAATAATGCACAATACTATTTGTGAGAGGGCAAGCAGCAGAAGTGCAAGAATATAATATTTAGTAATTTTTAAATATATTTTTTATAATTTTCACATAAGTTCCCCTGAAATTTCCCCAACTTTTTCAGGTTTTCCATTTTGCCTAACACTAGCTACTCTGCACTATGCGAGTTTGTTTTTAGCACTGGCTGAAAGATTTATTATACCACACAGTATAGGAGTTACAATAACTCAGCAGTATGCTGTTTTGCAAGCAAAATAGTTCAAAGACATGTAAAATACTGTTTTTCTTATATTTTGTAAATGCAAAAATAAATGAGTGGGGCAAATGACATATCAAAGGAAAACATTATAAAATCTGGTTCAAAATGGGATGTAAATGACTCATGTATAAAATATCTGATAATTTTTACCCATAAATCAAACTATCGTGTTATACTACCATAATGAACACGAAAACACAATGCCATTTTTGTATGTTCAAAAATTCTGTTATGGAAAGAGTAAATATTTGATGGTTAACTTGTGTAGCATTTATAAATATAAATCAGTATGATTCATCATGATTCTAAATCAGACATCAGACAATAAGCACACACTTTTTCAATAAAGAAAATACTTGCAAATTTTTAATTGACAATAAAACAATTATATTCAGAATTGTTTCTTACTGATATTTTTCTGTAAAATGAAAGTATGTAATTTTATATACAAACTAAAATATAAGCATAATTTGTTTGGATATATTCATACATTTTTTTGTACACTGTTTGGTACCCATTTAGCCAACCACTTCAAGTGACCTGGACTCATACGTAGAACTTCTTTGTCAATTTTTTCTTTAGAAGAACATCTGGTGATAATTTGTAGGTTCTGGCATTTCTCAGAAAGAATGTACAGTGAGCTTGTTTCTAAACACATGAAGCATAAGTACTTTCTCTTCTCTATAATGTTTGTACATAGTAAACACAATTTATAAGGAGAAAAATTCTGACGTTAATCCCTCCAGTAGTTTTGTTTGCTTCATATAATACATAAGGAACCTCATTGGATAAGGACGGCTGAACACTGAAAAACACAGCTCCGAGATTTTGCAGATGGCCCATGTTCATCTATTGGGGAAGAGACAAATTTTTTTCCTTTGCCCTTCTTTAAATAAAATTTTACATAAATAGTGTGACCGCCTCCTTTCGTAGGTATGACGTTGCACTGTGTTTGCAGGGGTCTCTGTCAGTGAACCTGCGCTCTATCGTATCACCTTGCCTGTAATCTGGTAAATTGTGCTTAGTTCTCATATAGGCGGTTCAGGGGAAATTACAATGAACAACACAGTGAGATTGCCTTTGATGTCCGCCCAGATATTCGTGAGTTGGTCCGCTATTCATCCGTCCACGAAATAATTCCAACTCAAAAGGCCTTCGCCGTTTGATCCCGGGGCGTGCCTTGTTATTCGGTAGCTATTCGCTAATGCGGTCACTTGCGGACGGTGACAAACAGCTGATCACCTTAATTGAAACTGACAATCGAAGGCTCCCCACGAGGCACAACGCCCTCGCTCGCGGTCCCTCGCCAACAGCTACGAGACACCGGCTTCCCAGGGCCTCTGCGTCTCAATTCGCGGGAAACCAACCGACCAATAGGGTCCTCCTGTGGCAGACAATAGAGAACCTTCCCTCTCGGTTCTGGGCGTCCCTTTTATTTGATTTTAACTTCTACATATTACATTTGTACCAGTACATGCATAATTTATAAACCGTGTTGTGATATTATTAATACTGCACATTTTAATATTTAATTACCCAGAATGGTGCCCTATTGTTGGCAGAGTAAGGTGGCATGGACAGGTGCATGCCTGACCCTTTTGTAACATCTCCCAAAAGACGCCTCTTTGGGAAGAAAGTCTGTCCGACACTCCCTTTATTACAGTAACAAACAACTGTTCTACTAAAATTTTAAAACACTGCATTTTTTTTTTCTTCCTTTAAATAATTAGTCTTTCTCGTTCTCAGACATTAAACAGTATTGATTTTACCTCATATTCTGCACACTTAATGTTAGTTGCACAATGTGATCGCAATTCCAGGGATTTATCATCCCTGGAATTTATCATCCCATCATCAATAATTTTCATGGGCACCAGTACCGGACTACTAGTTAAATTGTTGGGAAAGAACACGTCGTGTTTTGGCTTTCCAAACAATGTCCCCTTCGGCAAATTCACAATACTTAACAAAGAATGGCAGTGTCTAGCCTCGCAGCCGAGATTGAACAACCAAAATTGTGGTGCTCTGCGGGATTACGTCCCCAGTTTAAAAGTATTCAGAACACAAAGACTATTCGCTCAAAGGATGTCCAAGCCCCCCATGAGTTTACATTTTCTGTCCCTTATACCTTGTGCCATGAAACATCTAACCTAAGCAACTAAATCATAAATATTCCTTTATATTTTTACAAAATTAACTACTTAATTACCTAACATTAGAACTATTAAACTATTAATGTTCCGGTGCTAAAAGACCCTACATTAAATACATTGTTGTTAATAGATGCATTAACAACAAATAAATTTTTTAGGCAAAAACCCCACAATAAATTAAACTATAGTAAATAGATTAATTCAATCACATCAAAGTAGGGGGAAAATAGCTGAAACAAACAATAATAAATTCAATAAATTTATTATTTTAATTTAAAATCTCCCATTGGGGGTAAAAAAACATAATTAAAAGTAAATAAATATCAATTTTATTGATTTTAAAATCAATAANAAAATCTCCCATTGGGGGTAAAAAAACATAATTAAAAGTAAATAAATATCAATTTTATTGATTTTAAAATCAATAAATAAAAATCAATAAATTTTTTACAAAAAGTTTATTTAAAAATAAATTACAATTATTTGATTAGGGTGAAAAAGCTAATTTGAAATTATTTGATTAGGGTGAAAAAGCTAATTTGAAATTATTTGATTAGGGTGAAAAAGCTAATTTGAAATTATTTGATTAGGGTGAAAAAGCTAATTTGAAATTATTTGATTAGGGTGAAAAAGCTAATTTGAAATTATTTGATTAGGGTGAAAAAGCTAATTTGAAATTATTTGATTAGGGTGAAAAAGCTAATTTGAAATTATTTGATTAGGGTGAAAAAGCTAATTTGAAATTATTTGATTAGGGTGAAAAAGCTAATTTGAAATTATTTGATTAGGGTGAAAAAGCTAATTTGAAATTATTTGATTAGGGTGAAAAAGCTAATTTGAAATTATTTGATTAGGGTGAAAAAGCTAATTTGAAATTATTTGATTAGGGTGAAAAAGCTAATTTGAAATTATTTGATTAGGGTGAAAAAGCTAATTTGAAATTATTTGATTAGGGTGAAAAAGCTAATTTGAAATTATTTGATTAGGGTGAAAAAGCTAATTTGAAATTATTTGATTAAGGTGAAAAAGCTAATTTGAAATTATTTGATTAGGGCAAAAAAGCTAATTTGAAATTATTTGATGAGCAACAAGAAACATTTGATGAGCAACCTAAGCAACAAGAAGCAACAATCCATCGCGTCTGCCCCTTTCATCGAACAAAAACATTCAGTTTGCTGTAATCTGGAACGTCATTATTTTCTTACCCTGAAGTTTCCTGTCAACCTACCCGTGAAATCACCCATTCCTGCAATAAAGACTCCTTCGTTTCTCGAAATTCCCAGAGTGACAATAGCTTAGGTCTTTCCCGCTTAACTTCCTGTCATAACCTATGTGGTACCGGATATACCTGCCAGACATACGATTGGCGCAGGTTAATGCTGAAACGACTGAAGTAGGATTTAATTTTCCTTGGTTCCTGTGAAAATACCACTGAATGCTTCTGCAGTACGCTTTCCAGGTCACTACACTGTTTTTCTGTTAGCCCTTCGCGCATCTGTATCTCTTCCTGTTCTAGTCCCATGCACATAAGCGTTTCCCCACTTGTAGAAATCGCCTGAGACCACTTATTGCTCATTGCTAGGCGTAACACCAGTAGTGTGTCATTGTGGGGGCAAGGGCTCCATTCCCATTCAACCAAGTAGCTACAGCCATTGACGTGGAAATTAATTGTTCGTTGGCGGCAGGCAATCCTGGCTTCATACCGTCGCAACATGCCCATTTCAATTATAATTTCTGTCATAAAGTCCCAGGTTACAATGAAATTCATTGGGAAGCTCACTCAGCCCATTTCAATTTCTGTAACTACTTGGCTTCGTGTATCTTTAACTTTGGCGCCACTTATGTCTATCAAAACGACTCCTGTGGTTGGTAATAAGACTAAGTCGTTCTCATGCCCGCTCTTGACTAGCTTATCGAACACAGATCTGCTCATAATTGACACTTCTGTTCCAGTATCGTTAAGTGCCTGGAATGTATGCTCGCATATTCATACGTTCAATACCAGTGATTTTTCCGCGCCTATATGTCCAAGTATTGCTGGATAGTCCTAGAGCTCGTCTTTTCTGCTTTGCCTGTATCCAGCTGCATCTGACACCGCGACAACAAATATGTAATCCCACTTTCACTTGTGTTAACTAGCAATGGGGGATCGTCGTCAATAGTGACTTTTAGTTTCTCGAATACCCACCCTGATGCATTTGTACGATTTGAATGTTGTTCTCATTTTGCCACGTCTGCCAATCCGTTCCGCTACCCACGCGGCCTTGACCCTGGTGGTGGCTTCTCCCCCTGGGTTCGTCATCCTCGCCGGTATTNAATCCGTTCCGCTACCCACGCGGCCTTGACCCTGGTGGTGGCTTCTCCCCCTGGGTTCGTCATCCTCGCCGGTATTTTACAGACCTCCTGCAGTGTCACGCTCCCGGTTTTTATAACTCTTTTCCTTCTTGGGAGAACCATGCTTTCTATTGCGGCTTCTCGAGTATTTTCTGCTGTTCTGTGGCTCTGGCCCTTCCTGGGATACGTCAGCTGACCCCTTGTCATGGGAGTTCCGGTCGCGTCGCTCGCTGCGGTCCTGTGTTTGTTTCCAATGGTCGTCCTGCATTTCAAACCTTTCAAGCAGCGCTAAGAATGGCTCTGTCATCTCCATTTCTGCCGTCACTGTCACATTTTGAATATATTGGGGCAGGTGCTTTGACAGATGATGTAACAGGCAAGCTTGCGTGAAGGCATTTTCCAGGTACAAATTCTCCTTGACTATCTCATGCACATAGTCTGACAGTGATATTGCATTCTCTGCGTAGTATCTTTCCTGGTATATATAATGAATGAGCCTATCTTGAACCACGGGTGACCAAAATCACGACATGAATGCTGCCATACTATCATCATGTGTTTCCTATTTCTCCGAGGCAATCTGCACCCCATATATTTCCCACTTCTCTGAGGCAATCTGCGCCACATTTGTTTCCCACTTCTCTGAGGCAATCTGCGCCACATTTGTTTCCCACTTCTCTGAGGCAATCTACGCCCAATTATCCACAGGACCTGTAAGCTGACTCATGAACAATTCCACTCGCATTGTTTCACTGCAGGGAAAATTCTTTACATATTGTTCCATTCGTCTGATAAATCTAATCGTCCCCGCATTCTCGATTAAACCACTGAACAATGGCCCTAGTCTGTCAATGTTGGGCAGCACGACTGTAGGCAATGAACCCCGCAGTGTACTGCGGGACACATATTTTAGCAGCTCTGATTGCACCCTTTCCAATGTGCCTACCGTTTACCTTTAAATGCAACTTATTCACGGTACTTTTGTAGATCTGGCACGAGTTTTCTACCTGTGCTACGCAGCTCCCTACTTGGTCACCTCTATCTGCTACTGCTCGCATTTCTATCCTGACAGTGTGTAGTTGCGCAATGTGCTCTTCCATAGCCTCTTTGACTATTTCTCCTATTTCCATGACCACCTGTTCTATGCTTTCCTTATAGTCCTGGCTGTACTCCCGTAAGTCCCGTTGCACTTCCTGTATACAGTTTTCTAGGCTCGCACTAAGCTCCTCTCGATAGTCCACCAATTTCTGTCATCACCGACTCTAAGGTTTCGAGCTTGTCATTCAGAGTGCTAATTTTTTCTACCAGATTGTTTCTAATTCACCTCTCTATATCACTCATTTTATCTCCCATATGTGGCCATTTTATTCCTTAAGATATCATGCAATTCTACTGGCCCTTGAATTTGCTGTTCCTTCTCTTTAGCAGTGACAGTTCTACTCTCAAGCTGTCCGATCCCTGTCTCGAACTCGGTTCGCTCAACACCAGACTTGGTTCCCCCCTGTTAGCTATTTCCCTGTTTTTTATCACTCTGGTCTAGACGATTCCTTCATCTGTACTTGATTCACATACATTTCCTAGCAATGCCTCACCTTCGTTCAACCTGTCATCTACCACTGTCTGTTCTTGCTCTTCTGGGGAAAGCATTTCTACCTTCCTACGACTGACAAGCCGGTACCGTGTCTCCATCTATTGTTGTTTACCAATCCATCAAAAGGTATGTGGCATGCACTAATGCTACTACACAACAACTACGCTACGTCGCTCTGGTCTCGCCGCTGCATCATCCTCGCTCGTTCCGTGGCTGACTGCTGCAACGTGATGTAAATTGTCACTCACCACACCAGTTTCTTAGTTGAGCTGACCTGCGGTCGGCCTACTCAGTTGTTGCCCTTGTAGTCGTGATGCCGTGTAGTCTTCCTGGTTCAGCACTCCTCGCCGTCCCCCGTGGTAGTCCTGCTGCTCTCGACGTGGCATCTTCCCCATCGCTGGCTGCTCACCTCCGTGGTGTCATCCTGGAACCCTCGCAGTCGTCTATGATCTCGTAGGCTCTTGACGTTGCCACATCGCCTACCACTCGCTTCTCCGTCATTTCGCGCACTGCTCTTTATCTCTGGACCATTGCTTCGGGTCCTCGCGCACCTGTGTACTTTAGGTACACACGTAGGATACACCTAAGCCCCTAAGTTGGGAATGTCAATCTGTGACCACCCCGTTTCGTAGATATGAGGTGACTGTGTTTGCAGGGGTCTGTGTCAGCGGACCTGCGCATCTATCATATCACCTTGCCTTTAATCTGATAAATTGTGCTTAGTTCTTGTATAGGCGGTTCAGGGGAAATTACAATGAACAACACAGTAAGATTGCCTTTGACGTCCGCCCAGAAATTCGCGAGTTGGTCTGCAATTTATCCGTCCGCAAAATTATTCCACGCCAAAGGGCCTTCGCTGCTTAATCCCGAGTGCGTGCCTCATCATCCGGTAGCTATTCGCTAATGCGTTCCACTCGCAGGCGATGGTAAACAGGCTCTCCACGAGGCGCATCGCCCTCACTTGCGGTCCCTCGCCAACAGCCACGAGGCACAGGCTTCCCCAGGCCTCTGCGTATCAACTCGTTGGAAACCAACCGACCAATAGGGTCCTCCCATGCCAGACAATAGTGGACCTTCTCCGTCTGTTCTGTGCGTCCCTTTTATTCAATTTTAACTAAACTTCTACATATTCACATTTGTACCAGTACATGTATAATTTATAAAGTGTTGTGATAATATTAATATTGTACATTTTAATATTTAATTACCCGGCAGGGTGCCCTATCGTGGTCGGAGCAAGGTAACATCTCAAAAAAGATGCCTCTTTTGGGAAGAAAATAGGTCCGGCACTCCATGACACAATTTACCCTACCTTGCATCCTGCCATGTTATACACTAATTGACAATCTTAACGTTAGAACTATAAATGCAACACTTTTCTTATCAGACATATGATAATCTACTAAATATTCTAAGTAAATACAAATTTTAATGACCGTTCTATGGTGATTTTAACTATAATTAAGTTTAACTTACATATAAGCTCTATTTCAACAGACACATGTCAAAATGGCTGGTCACAATAGTTAATTATACCTTAAAGGCTTCACCTGGATGATGCACGAAATGTGTTGTAGAGGTTTGGTAGAAAACATGCAATTAAAAAATGGTTGGATATTTTGTAGTGTTATTTAAACACAAAAATCATTTAAGATACCTTTGGTGCTCAAAGACAAGTATCAAATTCTCATTTCAACTTGTACGATTATTTTCCGAGGTGTGAAAATGGCTAAAATAAGTGTCTTCAGAATCAGTTTTTGCCGACAAATTTTGTATACAGAAAATTTTAGAGTTGTCTTTGAACACACATCGTACTTTTTCTTCGTTAATGTACCATAAAAATATAGGGCCACCCCTTTAAAGTCTCATTCAGGCGAATCGTAGAAGGAAAGACTGTACAGCAGTCGAGCACCTTGCATGTACAGGCAAGTGATGAGTGAGCAAGAGTCGGCCTTAGATCTCGCATGTTTCGAGGCCTCGAATGAGAAAAAAAGCTGCAAGCCGGTGGAACCCGTTAAGTGCATGAAGCAATTAGAGACAAATATTTTCTCTGCATGTAGAAATTCCAGGGATTCAAGTACAGAACAATCAAATTTTATTTTTGTTTGAGTTTATTTAATTCCTACATGTAACTACACTGCCAATGTATCACCAAGACAACCTCAACTCCCACAAAGTAACTGGATGCTGACACCTTGCATAAAATTCAGTTATATACATATTCAATAAAATAGTTTGTTGCACAAGATTGTTTTTTAAGGTAATTACACAAGAAGATTATAAAAGATTTTCATAACTGCTTCTCTTACCAATTATAGACAAAATGTTTTATCATGACTGAAGAACTTTAGTCCTGAAGATGTGTTGTAGCAATGTAGGTAACAGAAACAAACACATTCCACTGGTTTCACATAGCCCATTCACGGTTACTTCCAACTTTTCTGAAACCCTGCTAAAGTTCTACTTCCAGGATATTCCTCTCTGCCTCATGCCAACAAAGCTAACCAAGTCTAGAAAATTACACAAAAGTGGCAGCGCACCGCATTCGTGCACGCTCAATTTAATAAAATTTTGCATTAGAACTATTTCTTACTAGCCATTACCAACATAGCTATTATCTGCCTGTTATTATTCATATTAATAATTATGTGAATATTATAATTTATAGGAAAAATGTAAGTAAAAGTAAAATGTAACCACAAATAAGATATTTTTATGTTAACAGAAGTATAAAACACTTGTGATACAATACATAGTTAAGAAACGACCAAACATGACATACATGGGGTGATTCTCAAAGGTTTGATTCAAAAAGTGTTAAGAAACCACGAATAAACCCTAACAAGAAAACTGAAGGGCAAAACTAACCATTTTCACACAGATTCCAGTTTCCTGCCAATACTACAAATGCATAACAAGATATATCTATTCATCTTGCAACAAATTGGCAGATGAACTTCACTGGTTATGAAAATAAAATACTGTCAAACTGATTAGAGATAACACCAGTCACTCTTCTTCCATAGCCCCATAAACTTAATTGATTATTGCTACACGAGTAGCAAATGATACAATCCTATGCAATCAACGCATGTCTTCAAATACACATATCGTCAGTGTCATTTGGGCAGCAGTTTATACTTCAAGGAGGATTACCACCATNAACGCATGTCTTCAAATACACATATCGTCAGTGTCATTTGGGCAGCAGTTTATACTTCAAGGAGGATTACCACCATCAGTGATTAACTCCAATATGCATTACCATTTTTTAAAACACACGTAGACCAACTCAATTACAAACATTTATTATTTAAATTTTCACCTGGAGCAGTTTTCACAACAGTCCTTTAACAGTGTTGGACCCCAAAAAATTAATAATTTTATTTTTTTACCAAAAAATGGTTCAACTTGTAGACATCATTATAGGAGACAACATTTTTCTCAAATAAAAATTTATCTGAGGCCTTCACTAGACAAAATGTCTCCAATGTACTTCATTTTGCTTGCCGAAAACTTTAATTTTTTGGCTCGGCTTAATACAACCTTAATAGCTCTGCCTGGTTGGCATATGCAAAGTGTTCCGAGAGGTTTGATAGTTTGGTAGAAAACACTTGATTAAAAAATGGTTGGATATTTTGTAATGGTGTACGGGCAGGAAAAGCATTTAAGAAACGTTTCATCCCTGAAGACAAGTTTCAAGTTCTCATTTCAGTGCAAAGTATTATTCTTTTGGGTGTAAAACGACTAAAACTGGAGTTTTCAGACTGAGTTTTAGCTGCGAAATTTTCTATGCAGGAATTTCAGAGTTGTCTTTGGACACACATCTTTATTAACAGGTCATAAAAGTACAGGGTAATCTCTTAAGTTTCAGGTAATTTGCCAACAGAAAGACTGTCTGCCAATCGAGCACCTAGCGCATATAGGCGATGAGGCAAGTGGTGAGTGAATAAAAGTTAACCTTAAGAACTCACACGTTAAGACTTTTAATGTGCAAAATAGTTGCAGACAGGCAGAAACAACCCCTTAGTATAAATTGTGCACTTGTTCATTTCCACCCCAAACTACCAACAATACATACTTCCACCCTACCTAAACAAATTAAGGAAAATATCTATGAAATAACTTTTGGGGATAAGACTTATATAGCTTTTATCCCAATAGAGTACCACAAAATGGGTATTTTGTGACTGATGAAACTATTTTGAGTTGTCTGCAACAATGCCTTGTAGGGAAAATTCCTCCGGCAATTTTAAAGCATTCATTAGTCTTCTGTTTAGAATACAGGTGAATCCTTGATGATAGTTGCACATCTTGTATCTTACGCNTTTAAAGCATTCATTAGTCTTCTGTTTAGAATACAGGTGAATCCTTGATGATAGTTGCACATCTTGTATCTTACGCGCTGTTAAAACTTCCTTATTTGTTCAGAAATCGACTCTGCCGTGTCATTAATGATAATGATCCGTTGACAATGCTCGCATTACTTTTTTTAAAATAGTAAGTGCAAAACAATTCTCTACATGCCATCATTAACAGTCTTTCTACCCCAGTTGCCAACCTACTGCTGCACTCATTGTGCCAACCTCTTTCAACATCTGCAGCATACCTGAAACTTGCAAGCATTTGGAACATGTTCAACGTTCAAAATATTCATAGTTTTCAGAAGCACACATCCAAATATAACAAGACAAAGCTATTTAGATCAGCCATTTGATACTTGTTAAAAAAAAAATTACGGTTCCATTCAAAAACAATTTTGTAATCTATTTATTTGTTGTAAAAATTATACTGAGCAACTAAATCTTGAACTCTTACAACTTCTTACGACACTGTACTTCATGAAAAATAGCACCTCAGCATATTTCACAGCTCAGAAATTTTACGCAGTAAATTGAAGTAACTCACCTGATAAAACGGTGACACATCAACAAAATAAGCAGAGTGGAAATTATGAAGTCCTTTACAAAAATATAAGCAATGTTAACATTCTCTGTTGTATCTCCCAAGTAATTGCAATACATTGTGTATACGTAATGCAGCTGTAGAATATCTAAAAGAAACTGTAACACAATCACGTACGTACCTATTAGCTTCATCCCCACAAAACTAGAGTTGTGTGATAATGCAATGCATTGCATGTGATGCTATTTTTTTTTTTTTAATACTGCACGTGGTATGCCTCTTGCGATATTTTACGATACCTGTAAATTGCAATTGCAATATTTTGTAATGATGCAATTTTCTGCAATGTCACAAAATATTAAGGTGGCCGCCCGGTTTAAGGAATTTTGCACGTCTGAGGCCTAAAAGCGTGGGAGTGCTAGGAGTGACAGAGAAATGCGCATCAACTCTCTCACCGCCTCTACGCGCAAAGCACTGAACTGGCGTGTGGTCTTGCTGTTGATAACATGCCTCTACGAGACTTTCAGCAGAGACCCTACCATTTTATGATGTAATAATAAAAATAAAGGTTTGATGCATGTCCCTTTTCCGTTTTTAATGTTTTGTAACGGAATGTTCTTACCTAAAAATTACCATGAAAACATCCCTTTGAGCCATTTTCACTGTCACAAAAACATGCTTTAGAGAGAAATGGAGGAACTGAAAAGCATATACAGATGCGTAACTTTTCTTAAATGCTATTCGCAAGCAGACCTCACTCAGATATGTTGGGACGGTTTTTTAATAAAACAATTTCTGCTGGAGCTCTGCACACCGTTCGGTGGCCTACCCAGGCGTCCACCTTAAAATAGCGATATTCCACAATGGTTTGCAATGCCATGATATATTAGTATTTATTAAACAACTGCAACAAGTTGAGAATGTATAGGACATTTCATGATCGTCCATGTTCAAGTGCACTATTGGAAATGTTGATTGAAAAAAAAAAAAAAAAATTGTTAACAAAATCTAAAACTACTAATGAAATTGAAGTGTTAACTCAAATAAATTGTTCCTAATCTTTCAAATTTTCAAATACTTTCTTGGATTGTGCTCATTTCTAAATATTTAACAGTCTGAGCAAGAAGTAATATTGGTGTCAAGCAGCATTTGTAGGGGATAGTTGTTACAGTTATTAGGACTGAACTTATACGGAACAACCAAGGAAATACCGGGAAATTAATTTGAATAATGTAATAGTGTAAAAAGGATCACTTCTGGTAATGTACATTGTATTACAGTACAGTACAAAGGCATTGGGACCTCCCGATCACTTGGTCATAATGGGCAGAGTTCAGTTTCACCCTGTGTATGCATACATGGGAAATGCTTAGGTCTTTGGTGCCAATGAGGGTAAAGTGAAGATGTAACAGTGATGGAATCCAGTAACGAGGAATAGAGGAGTACCTAGAGAAAATCCATCAGCCAACAAAATTATATTCCACATTTCTCATATGTGAGAATCCTGGTTTGACCCCACCAGCACCCGAACTTGATTCGCTGTGGTGGGAAGTGAATGATTAAATCAATACACCACATGGCTGCACCTAACTTCATAAATAACAGAAATCATAAGCAATGCTTGAAAACACTGCTGAGTGCAAGTGATGGATAGTAAAATACCACCACATATATTTGTAGTTGCAGGCATGCTGTTTTCTATTAATGTTTTTGATACTGCAATTTTCCCCAGTGTAACTTTGATATATGTTTGTGGGACCCTCAAGAATATCAGAATAAAATTGAAATAATGGTACCATGTACACAAGAGTCAACCATCTACTCAAATTATGGTACATTTGCATGCTTTAAGGAGTGCAAAATAATTTCCCTTTGGTACTGGTTCTTGCAATTTCTGTTTGTTAGAGCTACAAACGTTTTTTCCTTTTTAGCATCATTTGGCTCAAGCAGAGTCAAGAGGAGGAATTATCAACTTGCACACATATTCATGCACATTTTTTGTACGAGTGTGCATAATGTGCGTGCGTGCGCACATACACATATTCCCCCGCTTTCTGTTTCTCTCTACAGATCTTGCACCACAAACCACAAGGCCTGTTTATTTCACAGTTTTACGCTAAACACCTAATTCTAGAAAAAAAAAACCTTCAGCATATTTTAAAACATGTCAAACTACACTTGTATTCCGTTAAAATGATTAGATATAGATTTTTACAATGATTTATTTGCAATTAACAGTCAAATAAATAAAAATAATTAAGTCAGCAGCAGTTTAGTAACAATGGGTATTATTTAGCATAATGCAGAGGAAACAAATAATTCCAACATGTAACATGCCATGTAACTAACCTTATCTTTACATCAAATAAAACCCCTTAAATTGCAAAATTATTTTTTTGCATTGCAATCTACTACAGGAAAAAAAGTATACAACTTATATATTGTATTCCATACACCACACATTTATATACAGGTTTCCATACATTTTAATTGTCTCAATTTTAACATCCCAAAGTAGGAACTTCATTAAAAATTTTTCAGTCACAATTTATTTTAATATATTTTAGTTAACATATGCATGTGACATAACGACACCCTAATTATCTATAATTATGCTAACATATAACAAATAGTTTTGTGAAATAACAAATTACTTATAAGTAATATTTGGTGTCTTTATTAAATAACTCTGAAACCACAACAATTTAGTTAGTATAATTAAAAGATGGCTACTGGATGTAATTATCAGGCATGTTCGAAACACCTCCAATTCCACTGACATATTTTTTAACACTTCAAAATATAAACTTTGAAAAAATACCAGTAGAGTAATATAATTATAAAAATCTAACATATTTTCCAGTTCTTCCAAGCTAGATATAATTAAAGAATTTACAATTGGTTCACTTAAATCTACGTTTGCCACATAACAAATGAAGTGGTGAAAAGCATATTCATGTGACCATTTATTCTCAAATTCTTTATTTGACATTGAACATCAGCAAAAATGTTTATCCACAAAAAGAATATTTCATTAAAAAATATTTTCCATGCCTCCTTTAGATGAACTTGAAAAAAAGTACCCACATAAACAATATATAACTAAAAATAATTACATATAAATATTTAAAAAAAATGACATTATGAAATTTAGATATAACAAGAATAATGCACTTAATTTAGCCATAAATGGAATAGACACCTTAAAATTCAGCAGAAAACCAAGTCTGAAATAATTGCATAGTACATCTCAAACAATTAAATGGTTTTGTGCTAAGCTTATTAAATATTTCTATAAAAAAAACATGATTACAAAAGTTTAACAAACACTTTGGTTATTTTTTTATGTGGAACTGAACTGCTTGGCTTGGACCACAAACTATACCAGTCGGTTGTAACACATTTCTAGCCACTTTCAATACAGTTCCATCCGACTTATGCGCAAGACTCATAAAAATACATATACTTAAAATTATTTAAATGGGAATTTATTGCCAGCAGCATTATATCAATTAATTCTGGACATCCTCTTTGATAAATACTGTTTTATGGTTTGTGTTCCAATTCTACTGGTTATCTCTATCGACGGTGTGCTCGTCCCCGCGAAGACCTCGAGGAGATCTATGATAGATGCTCTTATGATTACGCAAACTGTTCAGAGTACTATATACTTTATTACATATGGTACACACAGGTATCTTTGTTGGGCGCGTGTGAACGTTCTGAATGTGGCGGCGCAGCCTCTGTGGAGAGGTCAGAATTTTTCCACATGGCGCGCAACGATACCTGTCCTCAGTTGCCTCATAACCTGACAAGAGAGAGAGAGATAACCGATTAGGGAAGCAAAACAAGCCCAGTGATGTTAAGTTAATGACTAAATAGAATGGCCTGACAGTATAAGCTAGCTTTATGCCAAGCAAAACAGTGCAAGTTCAAAATGTGAGACTGATTCAAATGTGCACAGTGAAACCCACAAAGAATATCATACAGATGTACAATTTACAGTCATGCAGTGAAATTATCACAGCACCATTAAGTAAATTATTATAATGTTATGTTCCGTCCATTATATATTTTAACACAAAGTAAGCAAATACCTGTGTGTTCGAATTTATTATATTTATGTCTAAAATCTTATTGTAACTCCACTTAATTTGTTTTCCAAATTAGTGAAACAGCCACACAAAGGCTTTAACACCTCTGAGTATACTTATCTACTCTCTCTTAAATAAAGTTTGTGGTAGGAACACAAAAATACTTTTCTCAAAGTACTCCCATTTACTTCGTTCCTATCTACACCGTATTCACTACCACAACTCTTAAATTATAAGACCATGGAATAGGATCATCTAGCAGCATTCTTCTTATACGTAGATATCTAGAACAAGCCATACTATTAGGTATGTTAACTGCACACAATATTACACATTTTTATCTGTGTTTCATAGAAAAAATATTTTTTTAAAATTAAATAACACACAGGTTATCATCATATATTTACTGAGTACGTGCCGACTACAAGTTGCTACGGGACAGATAGAGTAGTAGAGTTAAGTTTTAGATTACCAAATACACATTTTTGCCAATTTCTTATACTGAACAGCACATTAAGTGCACATTGGTTTTACACAGCTACTCTGTTACTACCCTACATTCTAACCTCTAGTTTTACCTCACGCTATCATAAACTCCACACCTGGATGTGAAACTGACAAAACCCTAAAAGAATATTTTGTTTTTAATAGATGCTGATATTACAGTTCCCAAAATGAAGAGAGAGAACGAAAAATAGAGATTTTGCTTTTGGTTTAGCAGTTTGACTTCATTTTTGATATTTTGTGCTTACAGACACTTTAAAAGTTTGAGAACTAGGAACTTCATTGTATTCATCCCGTAAGCCTGCGCAAATACAACATTGTTCATAGATATTAATCCCTCAAAGAGATATAAATAACCCCCCCCCCCCNCAAATGAAAAGCACACGAAGTCGACTGAAGAATCTCGATTGGAACTTTACCGCAAACACACCCGCAGTAGACTGTAGAATCCGGATTGAAAGTTTACTCAAAACACTGCTGACAGGAGTAAGCTGGAAAATAGAGAGCAAAACAAATGCCACCATTTTGGAAGTGTATTATTAGCTTGTTTGCATGTACAAAGTTAAAAAAATTGTTTTAGGCAAATTCTAAACTACAAAGGCACACAAAAAAGGAAATGCTCCGAAATGGACTTACAGTTTTATTTAAGCATAATGTTGAAACAAACATTAAAATTGAATTATCAGATGGTAAAAAATATAGGAAGGGAGAGATTATATATTTGGTAAGAGTAGAAATGAAAATTCTGGCAACAAAAGGAAAAAAACCAATAAACTATCGTACACTTTTTTTTTTGAGAATCATTTGTTCCATAGTTCATGCAGTTGCCAGAAGGTGTCACTACATGGCTTTCAGTTATTGTTTAGTTTTATCTTCGCTCTTGGTTAGATGTCAATCTAGATTGAAAACTTTATCTTCAAATGGACTTTCGGTCCATATTTCCTAAGTGTTCGCTAAGTTTTGATTAGTGTCAAGAGTTCAGTTCAGTCTGAAGTTTTACTCTAAACTTAGTAAACATGACATGTTATGGGCGCTGCCTATAGTATTTCTCACTGTTAGATTGCAGTGGGTAGCTAACCAAACAATTTTATATTTACACACTACTATACTATTTGACAATTTTTGTTACGTATTTTTGTACATATGAACTTATTCTGCCAACACAGCATAACTTCTTGATTGTTGATAATCGCTAGCCATCTGGAAACAGTGCGCGTCATGCACTCTTTACTGCAATCTAAGAGTAAAATGCACTATAGCGTGGGATCGGCCAAACGCAAGGACAGGAAACGCTGTGTCCTTTGAAGAGAGGAATTGCGCTACAAGTGAGCAAGAAGGAGTAAATTAATTAGAGGTTGTGTTTTTATCGAGTCTGTACATTTTAATTTACCTGCAATTTCGAAGTACTAAAAATTTTACAAAAAAAAACTGTAGCAATACGACCAGGGCAAAGATGGACAAGGCGTTTTTTTTTTGTTTGAAAGCAATATTGTGAAAGGTGGCAGTCCCACACCTAAAACAATTCAACATGCAACATCCTATCCTTTCACTCGGTCAGTCCCGCACTACACAGCCACGTTAACATAAATAATGTGTGTTTCAAAAATGATTCCAGTACAAAAGAATGCATAAATAAAATAAATTTTTACTAAGTGGCAGATGAAGTAAGAGGGGAGGCTATGCACAAGAGAAATTGGCAAGACGTGACAAAGGCCCAATGATTACACGCCAAACAAAATTATTGGCAAGCAGAAGCGCTACACGGATATAGGTTGTTTTAAAAAACATAGAGAGCTTGTGGAAAATATAAAACTCTGGGTATTTATTCATTTGTATATCTGTATTTTAAACATACAAAACATGTCACTCCATGACAGGGGGCAGCCTGGGAGCTTGCTTGCCAAAAAACAGCAGCATAGTTGGCTACTTTATCCCACAAATATTATTAATATTATTCATGTGTTTTAAAAAGTAAATTTTTCACATTTCGCTGTCCCTAAACAACTATATAGACCATTCATGGTTACTTCACACTTTCTGAAGCCCTGCTAAAATTCTACTTTCAGGATATTCCTTCGCCTTGTGCAAACAAAGTTTAGAAAATTACACCAAAGGGACAGCACACCGCATTCTGCGCACTCAGTATAATAATATTTTGCATAAAAACCATTTTATCACTAGACATTACCAACACATTTTTTTCTCACAGTTTTTATTCATGTTGATTATAAACAAAACATTATAGTTTATAAATAAAATATACATGAAATATCAAGTCGACAAGAAATAAGGTTATTTTATGTTAACGGAAGTATAAAACGCTTGTGATACATGACATGTTTAGGAAACAACCAAATATCATACATGGGGTGATTTTTCAAAGGTTGGTTTCAAAAAGTGTGAAGAAACCGCAACTATAGTTTAAAATTTACTGTGTCAAATTAATGTAAAAATATTTCAGAAATACCCTGCAACAGTTCTGCAGCCTTGTCGAATTACGAGGGTTATTCGGAAAATAAGGTCCGATTTTGTATAAAAACATAAACCATTACAGATTTTTAAAAAAAACTTTTTCTTTTTTAATTGCTTACATGTTTCTCTATTATTCTACACAGTTTCCATATTTGTTTAAACATTTGTCATAAAGTTCTACAAGCTTTTGTATACCTAAGTCACATTGGGGCCATACACTTGACGTATCTGTTGATGAACTTCCGCTGCTGAAACGTTCTTTGCTGTCAAAAACTGAATCACTGACCGTATTTCACAGTCGGCAGGCTGATCAATTGTTTTAAACATTTTGAACTGACACTGCAAACAGCACACTGCGACAATACCAATGCAAATGGCGTCGTTTGATGAGCAAGGCATGCCGGGAGTCAGTGCGCATGCGCGTTACAATGTTCGCGCGACATTCTATTAGCTACGGCGATTCGGACCTTACTTTCCGAATAACCCTTGCATCAAGCATGTTAGAGATTAAGTGAGTTACTACAAAGAGGGGTTAGTTTAGTTGTGGGAGAGAGGGGAATAAGAGAAATGAACATGCACTGTTTAAACTATTATATATTTTAACCCCTACACATTATTCTTACACCAAAATTTAGTTTATTACACAAATAACAGCTGTTTTACGACTATCATTTTTTAACTTAGTCTCCATAACACAGCATTTATAAGTTTATCTTGTGTTTTATTGAACAGTAAAGTAACACACATTTTCAAACTTAGTTTCCATAACTTCATCCAATATTTCTAGAAAAAATTCTTTAGGTTTGTAGCCAGTTATGAACTGCCTGTTTTACCTAGTCACCCGACTTTTAAGACTTGCCTCCTAATGAATGCCCCTTTGAATGGACCAAACTTGAAAATAAATAGGTGCAAGGTCTGAAGAANTTCATAACACAGCATTTATAAGTTTATCTTGTGTTTTATTGAACAGTAAAGTAACACACATTTTCAAACTTAGTTTCCATAACTTCATCCAATATTTCTAGAAAAAATTCTTTAGGTTTGTAGCCAGTTATGAACTGCCTGTTTTACCTAGTCACCCGACTTTAAGACTTGCCTCCTAATGAATGCCCCTTTGAATGGACCAAACTTGAAAATAAATAGGTGCAAGGTCTGAAGAATATGGTAGATGAGGTAGATATGTAAATTTTAGATCTTGTATGGTTGCAAGAGTTGCACGAGTGCGATGGGATCAAGCATAGTCATGCTGCAACAAAACAGCAGTACTGAAAAGTCCATGTTGTTTGGACCTGACAGCACAACATAGAGCATATGTCGCAACGGTGACTGCTCCCATCCTGGATATGTAGTGCTCCAAAATCACTCCTCTTTCATTCCTAAAGAGCGTGTTAGCATAACATTTTCAGCTGATAGTAGTGTGAAATTTTTTTGTTTTGCTGAGGAGCTTTGGTGCCATTCTTTGCTTGTTTTGGTTTCTGGTTGGTGGTAATGACTCCAGATTTTATCTCCAGTAACAATTCTTCACAGGAAGCAACTCCTTTGGCTTCAAAGCACTGCAAAAATTACTCACATGATCTTTCAATTAAGCTCTTGCAGCCAACCAGGCTAAATCAGAAGATAGGCAACTGCAACTTGCCTGAACCCCAGGAAAAATTAAAAACAATATTCACAAATTAAAAAATGTAATTATTGTTTTTTAAAAAAAGGCATGAATCACTAAGTCTAGCAACACACAACACTACAACTAGTATTGCCCAGCTGACCATCAGTATTCTCTTTGTGCTCATGGAGAGCCAACCATAACTTTAACAAATGAATCTTCCGTGTTTATGGGATTTGACACTGAAAACCCTACTTTGTTCATCAAGTAACTCAAAAAAAAATATTTTGATCAAGTCTTGGCAGGGAGTACTGGTCAGTGATGGGAGATAACACAAATCTGCATTAACTTATATAAATCATTTACAGTATTATCTCAAGGTAAGTACTGGGACAGATGAAGGACAGGGTTTGTTGTGCATTCAGTTTCATTGCACTTTTATCCTACTCACCATAGTTTAATTGAAACTAACATCTATAGTTCACTCGAAACCCATTTTACACAAGTCTATAAATATACCTTGCAAACAAATTTTAAGTAAATGATACCTACCACGTCTGAAAATTCATCTTCATGAAGTTATTACGATTCCTGCAGTGTTACCAATTATGTTGGGCTACCTAACTGATCCCCAAAATCTAGCAATTCAAAGATGAGGTGCTACACTGTACTAAGACCCAATAGACTGCTGAAACATCAACTCTCAAACAAGGTTGTTACATTTCCATTTTGTTGCTGAACATGTGATTGAATTACGAAGTTACCCTAAAAAAAACCAGAGATACCATCCCCCTTCCCCTTCAGCCAGCCAATCCAATCATCTTGCGAATTGCCAAGAGTTGAGACAGCATTTTGGACACAAAAGTGTAGGTGACAATATCAGGATAATAAGAACAATTACTAAATGAAGCAAGCCAAATCCAACACCTTGGAACATCCCGAGTCTTTGCAGCACCATCAGTGTTCACGCCAGAGCAGAAATGAATGCACACGAAACGAAAATGTTATGATTTGGAATTGAGCTGATCACATTAGCGCAGTAACTCCTGAATGATACAGCCCTAAACTTAAGAGTGACAGTCTGTGAGAGGGTGACTGGAAGAATGGAGAGGCAAAGCTGAGTCCTAGAGTACTACCATTTGACCTGGCCAAATGTAATTCAATGAAGTTAATTGCCAATACCCCTTCCTCCTTGGTCATAAAACCTAGACAAGACAGTCAAGATGTCTGAGTGACAAATAAGGAAATTCTGCAAGAAATACAGCAATGTCACTTAAAAGTCCCAGGCAAACTCGGTTTGGTACAACTTAAGCAACCCTGCAGAATTTATTGCTGAGAAATTATCACCTCTGTATTCCCAACGATTCTGAGCAAAACAAATCATTGAGCACAACCTGCATTGAGTTGTCAGCGGTGGATACTAAAAATGATATTGAACAATTGCAGGTGCTATTACAATACTATACAATGTAATTCTGTTATAACACTATCATAAAATCATTAATACAAAGTAAATTTGACTCAAGCACGGTGACACAATGGTAAAGCACTGGACACTAATATTCATGAGGACCTGGGCTCAATTTCTGGTCCGGCCAACCTGATTTAAGTTTTCTAGGGTTTCCCTAAATAACTTAAAGTGAATGCTGGAATGGTTTCTTAATACAGGTCCTGGCCAATTCCTTTTCTATCACTGAATGTCTAGTGTTCTCCTACTAAGACCAAAGTCTACAATATATGAAATAGACGTCTTGACAGCACAATGTGGCATGTGGTATGTGGTATGATCAAGTTAAAGGAAAAGAGAGCAAGAAATAAAAAGAGAATGAGAGAAAAAGAGAAAGAAAGATATTTTCGCAATTATGGTGACTTTTTGTGACACTACTGTATCAGCAGCAGATTCTGTCCTGTGAAATATGCAATACTTGGGTTTGGCCATATACTGACACACTGATTTGTAGATTACCTGCCCACCATTAGACAATAAAAATGCCAATTTTATGGGTTGCCTACTCAATGTTTTAATGTAACTGAAAAATCAGGAAACTGCTGTTTGCCTCGCGCAACAAATATAATGCTTCACACAAGTAACTATTCTCAGCAGTTCACATTGTCATGCAAGAAAAAATAAAAAAGCTTTGCCCTTGGAGGAATTATATTTTTGCTCCATTTCAGTACAATAAAATTACAGTGGAGAAATGAGTACAGTGTTAATACTTTAGCATGAGGTATGTAATTTACTGCCCTGTATGTTTGACACCAAAATTTTATTATAGACAAAACTAACTCCAAGCATGCAGGTGACTGATGATCACTTGCGTCACTAACGACAGTGCATGATGTGAGCTTAAGCCTGCAGTGAAAAGTCTGGACTCATTCTTGGCTGAGGGCTTCTCTGGAGAATCTCTTCCATCTAGAGCGCTCGCCTCCCACCAAGGCAAACAGTGTAATGATTCCCAGTAGGGCAGCCCCCAGATTTTTACATGTGAGAATCAGGCTTACTGATGCCAATGGTTGGCAGGTTTCCTCAGAGATCTCCCCTACCCTTACATTTTGGTGCTGCTCCATTCTCTCCTCACCTCACACTCATCAGCTCTCAAGACCCTGATGTTAAGAGCTGCCCTAAACACTCCACTCCACATCTCTTCCACATTGAGCTGCTTTGATGTAACAGAATATCACAGAATTGAAGCTCATTATAAACAGCTATATCTCTATGGCAATGTGCAATTCAACAAATTCAGGGTGTCAACTGAAATTCCATTTTGGGATTCCCTGACGTTTTCCAGGCAGAATCTTACAATTTTCCCTGACCTATTTTTAGAAATACTGAAACCTTCCAATACCATATTTTTTCACCACTGACAGAACAAATATGTTGTCAGGGAAGTCTTTACATTGCAACAGAGAAAGCAAGCCCATAGATTTTTATCGTGCTGCACATTACTGACTTCACATGAGTGCCCTATACAAACACTTATATACTTTATTTTGTACGTATAGGCCCTATGTCAATTGGCAAAGCTGTTATTATTGCCACTTCAAAAAAATAAAAATTTAAATTTTAAAATGCTTATAATCATAATTACATTATCCTGTATTCACACAACTAACAACTTTTGCAGAGCAGCAATTATTTACATTTTCCTTGAACACTGTGAAATTCCCCCGACTTTTCCCCCGTCACATGAAATTCTCTGATTTTTTCCTGTGGGTGGACACACTGAAATTACATGCACAAATAGTTCTTGGTCAGCATGGTGATTTTCCATGCCTGTGTAAGCAGTTTCCCGACAGCTCAACACAACTGTGAGCCAGCGAAATCAGCCTCATCTTAGCAAGCAAAAATTTACTTTTTCTACTCTTATTTCCTGTTTCCTTGCATCGTAATTTTGTTTCATATGGACTGCACCTGTTGGCACTAAATCAGCAATGCTGAAGTTAACAGAAAGATTTCAACCTACCTGACAGAGACTACAAGACTATGGAAGACAAGTGGCTCTGTTTCATTTAAATGTTCCTTGGCTCATATGGGTGCGCGCATGCATGTACACATGCATGTATATGCATGTACACTGTTCTACTGTTTTTAAGGATTTTGATAATTTTTCCTATACATAATTTCATAATTAATTTCAACAATTTTACTATAGCAATTTTTATTTATTATTGGGGATATTGTTTTATTTCAACTATGGATTATTGCTATAAGAGAAATAATAATTTTGCTGGATTTCATTTATTCCTATTTTATTCAGGGCTTTCCTATATTTATATTTGCTGGGCCAAGCCTTCACACAAGTTATGCTTCTCCCAAGTTTTCAGTCTCAGTGTAGGTAGGTGTGCATCCCACGTAGATTTTCTTACAGGATGTCTACCAACACATAGCATCTCTCCCCATGTCTGTACTTTGTCCCATCACGCGTTGGCAGTTTTTCCGTGGTATTGAGTTTCTATTCGTGTTGCTACACCAAAAAATGGCACGAAACTGCCGTTTGTGCATGCCAGAGACATCTAGCAGTGGTTTCTGAAGCTTAGGCGCATCAACTTTGAGCGCTTGATGTGTCTGTCATTGCTTGGATTTGACTTTCAGCCAGCTGCCCGACTAGACGCTAGCTAGGCGATGTGTTTGTGGCACCGGCATTTGTGTTCAAGACGTAGCCTCTTTGAAAGCTTTCACTACAAACATTTTCTGTAGTTTAGTGCATATGTGCAACGTGGTTTTAGCTCAGCACCATGCTGATACGTAAGTCTATTTCATCGCCTCCGTTATGGAGGTCACCGTTTAGCAGATTCGCAGACTCCTAGTTTCACAGCTTTGTAGTATGAAGCTTGCATCCCCTTAGTTTTCTGTTTCTGCTGTTCACCGCATCATCATGAGCATGGCTGCATTTTCTATCTGTTTTCTCGCCTGTCATCGCTTCTGGGCACTTCACCGTCATGATTGGTTCAATATCCTTTTATTTTGAACTTAAAAATGATTATAAGTTTTTGGTAATTAAAGAATCTCCACCTTTTTCTTTAAAACTTTGCGAGTTTCGTATTGGCAAGCATTCACGCCATAGACTTTTACAAATGTGTTCTCTATTTTTTTTATTTTTACCCAAGTATTTTTTCAACTGTTGTAATGTAAACACATATTAAGCACATCTTGTTTGGGGACCCCTCTTTCAAGTAATTTCAACCTTTATAATTATTAACTTTCAAATTAATGTTTTGATTGTGCCAGTTACCTTTTCTAAACTCTAGATTTCAAATCAAAATATAATAGAAATCCATCTGACTCGTGCCTAATTATTTTTTAAAAATACCTCTGAAAAACTTTAAAGCTATTCGATATTTTAAAATTTTAAGCTTCATTCAGAAGGTGTTTAGTTTGTTCGCCACTTTCAACAAGCTCACAAATAATAATGTGTTCTTTTAGTATCATATTTTTGTAACTAAATAATGGCAACAGTGTTTACATATCATCTTAATTAAATTATGTTTGTATTCTTCTTCAGATGTGTACAAAATTAGTTATAAAAATTCCCCAAATTTTTTTTATTTTCCAGACCAAAGTTGTTATTTTCCCTGACCTTCCTTCTAGACCCAATTTTACAGTTTAATAGTGTGCGCACATGTGTGTATGAACATGCATGCGTGTGTGAACTTTCAAAAGACACAATTAGTAAAAAGTTTTCATTTAAGATGTTTGTAAAATGGTGGATTTCATGCAGCAATAGAGATATTTGGCAAACAGATGTTTGTTAATTAACCNTCTTCCAGACCAAAGTTGTTATTTTCCCTGACCTTCCTTCTAGACCCAATTTTACAGTTTAATAGTGTGCGCACATGTGTGTATGAACATGCATGCGTGTGTGAACTTTCAAAAGACACAATTAGTAAAAAGTTTTTATTTAAGATGTTTGTAAAATGGTGGATTTCATGCAGCAATAGAGATATTTGGCAAACAGATGTTTGTTAATTAACCTTTCTTTTTCCATCATGGTAGAAGTGTAATTTTTATTATTTTTGGGTCAAACATCCGCGTTTCAAGCAAAAATGCAGCAATGTCCGAAACTATTTTACAGCAGCAGAGAATTCAACAAATTATGCAGCTGATGACAATTTTTGCAGCACTAATAATTTATGAAGCACAATATATCAAACCACTACAAACACGCTCGCACACTTTTACAGAGTTAAAAAACCTAAAAGCTTAAAAATAAAAATTAAACTCAGGTAGTATGGGTACCACCTCCAGGACAGAGAATCGAAACAAGAATATTAAAACTGAATCGAGAATCAGCATAGGTAAAAATGTGGAAATGTCCATCACATTAATCTTGACTGATGAAATAGTCTAAAACCATGACACACAAGTGGCGGTCATTATATGTTTTGGTAAATTAATGTAGTGATTCTTAGCACAAAGCAATTTTCCCGTTTACGGGTTAAATTCCCTGAATTTTCCATAATAAAATAATTCCATTACTTTTGCCCGTTTTCCACATTTGTAGACAGCATGTTCTTGTTTTACAATACTAAAAAATAATTTCTTAATGTGAGAACATAATTTTTAATAGAATCTTAGGAAATACTCACAGACATGGGTAAGTTAGTTTTTAAAAACTGACTAGGTAAGTGTTTATGTCACTGTGCCAAAATTTTTACTGAATTAAATTAAAAGTTCCCGGAAAAAGCAACCAGAGTCAATCTATCTCATGTGGTGCAGCACTTGTTGCTTGACATTTTTAAAAAAATTTTAATTTTTTGTTGCAGAAGACAAAAGTTAATAGTAAAAAAAAGGATAATTGTTATTTTATATTAACTTGTTTCATGCAGTGTGCCATTTTTGCATTTTAGAGGTCTGCATCAAAATTCATATTTCAGTTATGGTTTGTCACAAAAAAAAAAATTATTTTTAGCACACTTTACACTTCCTTTTTTTCAAACATAATATTTGAATATCTTGTTTTTTTATGCATGAAATGTCATTCCAAATGTAACACTTATGGTAATAAAAAACTAAAATTTTGGAAAGTAAATTTTTTGGCAAGGGTTGAAATAAGAAGCCTCCAATTTTTTTTACAAGTACCTATGTCAGAGTAGTTAATGCAAAAAATTAATTGTGTATTGATATTTGGCTTCTTTTTTAAATGTAAGCTCACAAATAAAAGATTTTTCAAATTTTATGCAATATTTATTGGTGGGGAACATGATAAAAATTAGAATTTTGCACACGCTAAAGTATTATATAATGATAAACTCCAGCAAAAATTTTGAGTTTGGTATTTTCCTAGAAGCAGAGTTAAGCGCCAGGTGCAAAACTTTAGAAAAAATACACAAATGTGTGGATATGATCATACCACACCCATGTTTGAGATGGTTAACTTGGTTTATAATATTCCCAGAATGCACAAGCCATGCAGGTTGGGACAAGCAAGTGTGTGCTGTGCCACTCTGAAAATAACTTGTCTGCCCTGTCCACAACTGTTAGCATTCATTCCTTGCTACTACCACAACACACTCCCAAACACGCTGCATGCGCGGAGTGAACTACGCCTCTCCTATTGGTTATTTCCTGGCTGCTGCACGGTGAGTTGGTTCTCAAGCGCCATTGTTAAACACATCATGGTGGACTATCAGGGTTTTATAATTGCCAACATTGAAGAACAACGTTCTAAAAATCTTTATGATGTGGCTAAAGAAACAAATTGCGAAGATGATAAAATATTTTTTAAGAGTGTCTCCTGAGGTTTCAATGGTCTGTAGGTACAAAGGTAAAATATTTGAATAAATATCATCATCTTCTTTGTTAGTTCCGCTGTGACCCTTTCCGAAGACACAAGGAACACATTACAAAAGGGTTGAGAGCAATTAAGTTGGAACATATTTGTGTTAGTAAGGAAAGATAGTAAAAACTGAGGATGAAACATTTCACCCTGCTCGCCTTCTGAAAAATTTGGGGCAGTAATGNAGTAAGGAAAGATAGTAAAAACTGAGGATGAAACATTTCACCCTGCTCGCCTTCTGAAAAATTTGGGGCAGTAATGCCACTAGCAAGGTATTCTCCCAGAGTTAGGGAAAAGGAGAGGCCACAGAATTTCACAGGAGACTGAAAAAAAGTGGCTGATTTTTATGAAGATTAGTATCCTAAAAAGTAGAATACATCCTGGTGAAAAATATTGTGTATCTTTTTAAAACAGGCCATTAAAAAGAGCATAAACAGAAACATTCAATTACATGTGAATTAAGTTAAATGAGCTGTTTGCTGAATTCAAAGAGAAATATCCATGTTGTAAAATATGGAGTTCACATTTCTGTGATATAAAGCCTAAATGGTGTACCTTAGCAGGAGCTGCTGGAACCCACACAGTTTTTTTGTATATACCATGAAAACATAAAGCTATGATCACATGAGCTAAACTAAATGCAGATTACAAAGACCTCGCACCACACTAGCTGGTTGCTGCACCGCTGCTGGTCGTTTCGTTATCCGCACACCCCCAGCACTGGCCATTAAGGGGCTGGTGCAGCTGCAAAATTTTAATAGTAAATTCCATGTTAAGGAAATTTTGCCTCGTATTAATTTTAAAGATATGCATTTCAAACAAAACATATTCTTCACTAATTGTTTAGAAGATGATCCTTATGAGCATATATTTTCAATATAGACAGGCAGTATATACTTTTTTTGTAAAATATAAATTTTAAAAATTCCTTGCAAACAGACTAGACATGTTATGGAAACATATACACTGTAGGGAAATTCTCCTAAAAAATTTGTTAAGAATATATTTTGTTTGAAATGCCCATCTTTAAAATTAATGCAATGAAGCAAAATTTCCAAAATGGCAATTCCTGTTTAAATTTCGCAGCTGCCAGCCGGTAGGCAGTGTCCTTAAGACTGCCTATAGAGGGGCACATTGCAGCTTTTATATCTGAGCTGACCTGGCCCAGAAGGCTTTTAATTTTTCATACCTAAGGAGAGTCCCTATTTTTTAGAATGGCACAAAACACACCTGCCAGGCAAGCTGCATTATTACTAACAATGACAGCCATCACTCAATTGTTTCAACCCAAAATCTCATTTCACTCACCGGGTGCTGCACGAAAGCAGCGCATGGGCATTCTGCGAATCTTATAAACCAAGTTAGCCATTTGAAAACATGGGTGTGGTATGATTATATCCACACGTTTTTACATTTTTTTTTCTGAAATCTTGTACCTGGCATAACTCTGCTTCAAATGGGCCCTTGTTTTCTGGTGTAGGGGTATGAAATGCTATAATTTTCTCTTACTTTTGCAGCTAGTCACTTAATTTTTATTTAATGCCAGTGGAAAAATTTTCATCATTTGATTTAAGCCAATTTGCAGCAAAGTTTTTTTTGTAATTTCCCACTTCAAGATACACAGAAGACTAACATTAAGAAATGTTCATGTTCAACACATCACCTTTTTTAATATTTCAGTAGTCCTTCGTTTAGGTTTTCTAATTTTCGCAAACTGGGCTAACATAATTCATTAACCTACCACGCTGAAAACAGACTTATTCTGTGGTGCCATAGATAGCTAAGGGACACGTTAATTATACCGGATTTATTGCACTGACTGTATGATTTGCTTTACACTAACAAACTTCGACAAACTTTCACAAATTCTCATATTAAATACGGCACTCTATTGACTAAGTTTAGCACTCCACTTCTGTCACGTTACACTTTACGACACAAAGTTTCACGTAAGACACACATGTGGCGTGGATAAGACTTGAAATGTGTGCACCACTTTTAGAATTGGTTTGGGAGAGATGACTTAATACATTACCACATTGTGGATATTTGTTTTCTCTAATCTGTCATGAAATTCTGTCATGTTTCATCCACTGATAAAAGGGTGCCNATTAAATACGGCACTCTATTGACTAAGTTTAGCACTCCACTTCTGTCACGTTACACTTTACGACACAAAGTTTCACATAAGACACACATGTGGCGTGGATAAGACTTTAAATGTGTGCACCACTTTTAGAATTGGTTTGGGAGAGATGACTTAATACATTCCCACATTGTGGATATTTGTTTTCTCTAATCTGTCATGAAATTCTGTCATGTTTCATCCACTGATAAAAGGGTGCCNACCACATTGTGGATATTTGTTTTCTCTAATCTGTCATGAAATTCTGTCATGTTTCATCCACTGATAAAAGGGTGCCTTACTAAGCGGAAACAAGTAAACCAATGGTAATAATAGTCTTGACAATCTCTTAGCAGTTCGTTGTTTACACACTGCTCTCGAAAATCTGAAGCTGCTCTCTCTTTAAAACACTGTTATACAATCAAGTTCTAGCAAAAGTATTTTAAACAATCGTTCAATTGTTGTTCTTGGCTGGTTAGTAGCTATCACAGTTGACATATTTCTGCACAATTGGTAGTGTTACCTTTCTCAAGCTGCTGTCGTAGCACAACATGTGTATGGCGTATGCATTACATATCACCACAGTCAATAAGTTCATGGACTGGCTGCATAGTATTGTTGTGGTGCATTACAGCAGACTGGTTGCACCACTGCCAGTTGTGTGCATGCGGTACAGTGGAAGCGGAACGACTGCCTCAGTTGCGAATGGGTAGTTTAATGTGAGCAACAAAACAAAAGACTGTCTCAGTTTGAGCAATGAGAAAATGTCAAGTTCTGCCAAAAGTAAGGCAAATCTGTTAGCAAAATGTTTTAGATGATTAAACACATTTATGGTGATGATGCCATGGGCTGCAGTGCTGTGTTTAAGATGCACCAACACTTTGAGCATGAAAGAAACAGTAGGACAATGAGCGTACTGGTCGGTCACGGACGAACCGAACTGGCCGCATGATTGAAAAAGTTGCAACATTGGTACGTGCCAACAGCACCAAAATGGAAGACGACTTCGCAGCAGCAGTACGCATTAGCCATGAAACGTGCAAATTTCTGTTGGATGACCTGAACATGTGTTACACAGCATGGTGTGCCGTGCATCCTGACACAAGACCAATGTGACAATTGCATGACCATTTGTGGTGGCCTGGGGCATTTCTAAACCGGATCATATCAGGGGACGAANAAGACCAATGTGACAATTGCATGACCATTTGTGGTGGCCTGGGGCATTTCTAAACCGGATCATATCAGGGGACGAAGCATGGTATTTTCTGTACGATACACAACTGTAGTGACTATCAGCCACCAGGAAATTGAAGTCATTACTACAAGGGAAAAAAACCACAAGACAGATCAAAAGGCATGGTGATGCTTAAACTGGTCTTTGACTAACCAGGCGTTGTTCACATGGAATTCATTCCACAAGCAGCAACAGTAAATAAGACAAACTACGTGGAAATTGTTCATAGTCTACGTGATGTGATTTGTATTAAGCACTCTGAATTGTGGCGTAGGTCGAATTGGCTGTTGCAACACTACAACTCCCCTGCACATTGCCCTGTGCTTGTCCAGGAGTAACTGGCAAGGCAACAGGTTACCATGTTGCCTCACCCTCCATACTCACCTCTAGCACCATACAATTTCTTTCTCTTTCCTCGCTTGAAAGAGCACAGCTACATGAGGACAGATTTCATTACGCAGAGGAGATAATCACTGCCACAAGAGAAGTCATTCAGGATCTTCCTGCCAATGTCATTCAGCAGTCTTTCCAACAGTTGATTTACACTAATGTTAGCGGACATGCATAGCAGCCAACTATGACTATTTCGAGGGACAGTGTGCTTCTGTGTATGTGCACACCATGGTGCATGGCTGCCGACACTCAAGGCGCCAGTCCACGAACTTACTGACTGTGCTATGTATACTAACTACATTGCAGCTGTCTCCCCAAGATGTATGTTACCTGCAAATTTTATGTGGCAATTTCCTTGGCAAACTTTGGGAGCCACTTTCATACCTAAATGCCTAATTTGTAACAGTAAAATGTAAGAATGACTGTTACATTAAACTGCAAGGTTAATAAGAACTAAAATAAAGATAACAATATTAAAAAGTAATTTTCCTAGTGATAATGCAAGGATAAAACTTTAACACCACGTGGAAATCAATTGTGTTGGATGAGAGACCAGATGACTAACTAGTACTAAAACTATTAAACTTAAAAAAAAAAATAATAACTAGAATTTTGCTGGTGAAAGCTTTATTACAGTAACGATATTTGAAGACTGACACAAGCATGCCCATGAATAATAATAATAATAACAATATGTAATAATAATACTTTATCAACAGTTACACGTAACACATATTTTTTAAATTTTAANTAATAATAATAATAACAATATGTAATAATAATACTTTATCAACAGTTACACGTAACACATATTTTTTAAATTTTAAATATACTCATGATTCCAGCAACAACTTTATCGCGAAATAGATAAACATACAAATACCCTCAGTTATACCACACCTTATAGTGTTTATTGTACATACGTTGAGTAGAATTGTTCTAAAATATACAGAGTTATTCTTTAAAAATTTTAAAGCTATATTCTGCAATTCGTACACTAAAATCAGAGAATATTTTTCAAACAAATACTTAGCTCCTGTACAACCCTTACCATACAAATGTTACAATTCTCTATGCAAAGTCACAAAACTAATATTTTCTTGTCCTGTTAGAGCTGCTAGAGGAGAATGAGAGTTGGTTCAATTATACTAACGGGCTCTGTCACAATGTTGCTGCATTTGCTAAGCAACATAAAGTGTACAAGATGTTTCAAAACTACTAGGCTGTATGCCTCTGCAATCCACTGATCAAATAACCAACGAAGCTGTCAGTTACCATAACCAAGCAGGGACCATAGACGTCACCACGGTGGTCCGGGTACGCACAGAACCACCCATTAGGAAGGTGTTACGACACTAACGTTCTCCGATGTGGCTTGCAACCAGGGCTGGAGAGTCACTATACCAAACTGTCCACTCTGACTCTTCAGTTTTTCCACTATCCCACTTCGACTCTAAACCCAAAAGTTAGGGTAGCAAAATTATTTAATAAGGTATATCATCCATAAGAGAAAAAAAAAAATCAATTAATTTCCCAGAACGATACACATGTAAAGTTCACATAAAATTTTTAGCCAAGAAAATGTTTCAAACTCCTTCAATGAAAGTGCAGTAGAACCTTACCAAACGAACCCTCACTGTTTCCAGAAATAAGGCCGTTATGGCAGGAAGGACGCTATAGACATTTTGGACTGATTCTGACCCACCCACAACCCCATTACATCNAATAAGGCCGTTATGGCAGGAAGGACGCTATAGACATTTTGGACTGATTCTGACCCACCCACAACCCCATTACATCAAAATTTGCAATTTTTTTTGCATGAAGTCTATGTTTAATCGCCCATACTCCATAGCGTAAAAATAAATTTTTTTTAAAAATATAAATTTACTTTAATAGGCAGATATTATCTGAAAAAATGATAACCTTGAGGTGTATATTAGCCCCTCGTGTTTCCAAAATTTTAAAAACATAGAGCAATGCAAGGTTTTACCAAGCATTGAAAGTCTATGTTCAATCATCTCTGGTGTAAAATCAACATGATTCTTGCATGAAATATTAATTTAATTCAATAGTCAGATGTCTCTAGAAACAAAATGATACCCCAAATGTGTACTTGATCTCCCCTTGTCATAAATGTTTAAAAATTGTGCAGTAACTGAGCTCAAAGAACATTTTCAATGTTTTCTCACAGGAAAATTGGAGGATTTGTTAATAAAATATTTACTTATTTAAATAAAAACACATCTTCTGAATAAACTGATATCCAGGAAGGGCATATACGAAACTTCTTTGTCGCTAAATAAATCGTAGGGACCGAACACCCGTAACTCCCAGCAAGTGTCATGTTTGAGTTATTAATTACTGAAGGTCGTAATGAAACTAATTTTAATGACAGTATTTATTTGCAGCTGTCTCAAAAATTAAATATTATTATCCACTTCAAAATGTGACATAGGGGTCCGACAAGTTTCAATTGCCAGGAAGTAACGTTGCTATTTAACAGAGACAGAGAGATGCTTCAAACGATGCGCTGAATGAGCTGGGTGAGCGGAGGAGGCGGCCACCGCCAGCTCACTGTGTACATGATCAATAACCTGCCAGGTGTATACAGACAAAGAACTGCTTGCCCCCCCTCAACCCCTCCTGTTCACTTCATGCACCATCAATACTGCTCTCCATACACGTACACCACCACCACCACCCACGGATTGCTTGCATGTTCAGTACTAATTATTTGTACATACACAAATGCATACACCACTGCACTGGACACAGTGCTACCATCTTAATACAGCAGACAGAAGTGATTTTTTTTACACTACTCCATCAAAATGCACACGTCGCTTCAAAACACTCCAACATGCAAAATATTTTTTCCCTTATTTTCTAGTACTGTGTGTGGTGTATGTTATTAAAACATGGTGTTCTACCATTTATATTTTTCACCATGCGTACTTGGTGCTTTTTTTANGTGTGTGGTGTATGTTATTAAAACATGGTGTTCTACCATTTATATTTTTCACCATGCGTACTTGGTGCTTTTTTTATTCACTGAGTAAACACAGCAGACTTGTGTTGTTGATGTAAACATTAAATTAATTGTGTAGCAATGTTTATATTGACATAAGGCAGAAGGATAATGCGAACAGAAGAAAGTGAAAACTATTAAGGGCTTTCAAAAGTGCTCACTTTATCGTAAACAGTCTACACATAGGGTGACAAGCTGGATCTCTTTCCTCTCATTTTTATGAAATCTTAAGTTCATATAAACAACGCAGGTCGTCAATAATTGTTCACAAAATCGAGCCAAAAAGTTTACCAAATCCGAATCTACAAAAACTAAGAATAGGTAGTGAACAAAGAGTAATAAAAACCAAAAGAAGAAATTCAAATTGTTATAACACAAGCAGCAAAGTGAGAAGGCAAGCGAGCAAGAGCTCAGTGGCAAGACAATAGACAATCACGCTACGGTAGTCGTGTCACACACGGAAAAATTCGGCAATGGGTAGAGGGTTGTCGAAGTCAATAGGTATTGGGTAGTGCTGGAGGCCTAGAAGACGAGAGAAG
>NQII01000197.1:3296-92126 GCA_002778355.1 Clitarchus hookeri | reverse complement strand
GGGGGGAAGGAATGTATCTATTTTTAGATATGCACTATGTCCAGTGCAGTGCTCACCAAGAAAAATGCAATGTGTGACAACCAAAAAAGTGCAACAAATTTATTTTTCACCCGATTTCCCTTGAAATTGTCTACTTTTTTCACTCAAATTTTTTATGGTTCCTGAAAAATGAGTTGTGGAAAGATGGACACTATAAATGGGGGTCTATATAGAGATGTTCCACTGTACATATGCAATAAATATGTAATACAACAATGAGTTCTTTAGTTAATGCAGTTATATAATAAAAATCTTTCTGTTAAATATTGTAGGTATGTAAAATGTAAGCTAGATTTTATTAACTGAAAAAATTTAAGAAATTTCTTCAAAATAAATATGTAAAAAATTTAACTAAAATAACACAGAATTGTTTAATAATCTAATGCAAAGACCCTGAACTGTATGATGCACACTACTGTACTGTGATACACATTTCACATATTTAATAAAGCTACAAAGAATTGGTTGGCAAAAAAAATTGCCTTTGTCACGACTTCTTTCAGTGATAACCTTAAAGATAATATTATTTTGAGGGCAGATTGTCAGCCAAGGAAGAGCCGGAGTTACTACGTTTTAACAGACTGACACTACCCAAAGTGGCTCAAACTCCAACACCACAATTTTTTAACTGACCGACTCCACCCAAAATTGCTTAAACTTCAATTCCACAACTCCCACTCTACAGCCCTGCTTACAGCCAACCAAGTATGCAATAAACATGAAACTTACTGTATGTTTTATTTTTATTTGTTAGTTTCGTTGTACTTAAGGAAGGTAAGTTTCTATTTTTTTTTTGGACTTAATAACCCCGATGCACCTAAACGTAGATACCGGAAAAAAACTGTGTGTTCAACGACCTATGTGACAGACATCACATAGAGGTATCGACCAATCATTGACTCAGAGTCCTCCAGGCAGTGTCAAAAAAGTCCCGGACCACTGCAATGTTAATACAAACATACAAGTCTTTGAAGTCTAGTTTTTCCCTAAAGAAACTGCCATTTCTTGAATCTTTATCTACATGCCACACTGCAAACTAAGTTAAAGCCTGGGTCCTTGGAATGGGACCACCCATTACCGGGATTCTGGCCAGTGCTGGCCACGCCTTTGGCCAGAACAGAAACTGGAAGAGAATACTTCAAATTGTTTCGAAACTCCTCCAAAATTTATACAGCCTTCTTTACAGTGCCATGAATAACAACTTAAGCAAAAGTTAAAAGCTTCCCATCAACATATATAAACAAACAATTCACACTTATAATGCCTCTGAAATATTCACCCGCCATCATCTACTTAAACACTACAAGTAAACTGCAACTAAGATTAAGATATCAGTCTTCACACAATGTTCATTTCATACGATGCAAACCGATTTTCAACACTCGACGGCTCAAAGACGGATTTTTGTTTGGAGAATGCGTGGACCTGCGACCTGTGGGAAATGAGGCTGCTGCGCGAACTGTACACTCGCCTGCACAACTTGCAAACAAACACTCGCCCATCAGGCGTTCTGTGTACGTCTTCTATGTGCCTCTGGAGCGACCACGTGCGGGAAAATGACTTGTTGCACACCTGGCAAAATGGCTGTTGAGAGCCACCCCATTTCGAGTAGGGCAAAGCACTTGGCGTTTGTAACTGATAATGTCCTCCCTCCCACGGGGCTGCAACCAAAGAGCATACCGAAACATGCGTCTAAACAGCAGGTTGTGCTAGGTCACTGGTAAAATCTATTTCACCTTCTCCCAAACACACTACACACTAAATGACAAACGAATGAAAAGCGTTTGCACAGGTACACACTCAAGACCCTACCAGATCATTATTTCACGCTCCATTATCCACTGAATGCGTCCAAGGACTTTTTTTTTGGAATATGCACTAATTCAAATTTTTCCCACAATTATGGACTAGCTTTACACATTCAGAAAGTGCAGCAACTCTCACAGTTTGGTGTAACAATCCATAGATGTTGTGCTTTGCGCAAAGTTTTACTTTAACAGGCCCACAAATTACATGTTCAATTTGACATTAAATCTAATAGTTATGGAAAAGGCTACATCTGAGAAACCTTAAATTCTTACGTTAAATGTGCAATAAATACGTGCAAATGCTCTGAATGTTCATCACTGTTGTGTGTATACGTAAGGTGGACGTTCACATTTCTGAAGTCTGTATAAAAATTGTTTATGATTAAACTTCAATGTTTTTTAACTAACTTACATTTTACAATTATTAAGAACATAAAATAACTACAAGATGATTGATACTGAACTACAAGAAGTTGAAGGATTTATGTGAAAATCTATTAACTATTCAATTTATACACAAATTAATATGCTTGCAAGCACCACTCAACTAAGTATTGGTTCTTGCATAGTTGTATTATGTTTTGTGTATTTCTAACTTCTCCATATATTCAATAATATTTTTTACAGTCCACAAAGTAGTTGGTACTGGCCATCCTTACTGGTTATAAACATATGATTTGGATCAATTTTTCAAGCTGCAATATTTATTAATAGTCATATTATAAAGAACTAACTAATTACCACAAAAAAGTTACCATATCAGTATAACTCCACTCAAAGCAATCAACCACCGATTCTGTTTATTTTTTTTCCATTTACTTTATCTAACCGAATTCTCTACCTATTGGCCCACCCCTCTGGGTCAATTACAAGCCAGTAGCGTGATCGACAGGGAATAGTGCAGTTATAAATATTATGGAAAGGCAGAGAAGGGATAAGAATAGAAAAAACCAACCTTTTTTTTTTTTCAGCCACAATCAAATCCACCCTTCTGAAAAAGAGCCAGACATGCTACCCCATGTGCAGAAAAACAGAACTTAAAACCATGCATTTGGCACAAACCTATCTGGAAAAAAAATGGCTTGGGCAAATATTTGTAGTAGGTCCCAAGTTACTTCCACAGTAATTCTTTTCTGACTTGATTGGTGGAAAGACATTTACTGCCTTATTTAGACTAAGTCAGTAAATATCTTCCTGACATTAGCAAAATACAATTAATAAGAGTCATGCATTCATAAATTAAATTAAATTTTTTCTCTACCAAACTCAACATTTATGTTTTTTCATCACAGGTAAACCTTTGGCAGTACACCTTTTTAAGTAAAATTTTACAAATTCATTTTAAATACAATGTAACAGCGAGTCCTCAAATAATACATGCAAAATATCTATGGATTGTCAGACCAAAATTTACTTATTTACTTACAAAAATAATCGGAGGAAGTTTTGTATCTCATCGTAAAAAAAAACACCATCAGCCACAAGTTTTTAAGAAATGTGTTATTTGTTAATGAACACTGCCAGTTTTGGGAGAAAACTAATTTGGATATTGTTTTGTTAAAGGTAAAAAAAAATTTAAAACATGTTTGAAAATGCTTTTTTTTGTTAGTACCTAATAACTTGGAAAAATCACCCCCAATATTGTTAGTTATCGAGTTCATGAATGTGAATCTGCTTCACTCAAACGTANATTTAAAACATGTTTGAAAATGCTTTTTTTTGTTAGTACGTAATAACTTGGAAAAATCACCCCCAATATTGTTAGTTATCGAGTTCATGAATGTGAATCTGCTTCACTCAAACGTATTTTCCATTCCATGCAAGTAGGATAAATTTTGACAGACAGTGTGACCAAAACTACACAATATGTAAACAGTAAATGCTCTAGTTTGCAACTGCGAAGTATTGTATCAGCTGATGAGTTGTTGCAGGATGTATGTTATGTTGGCAATACTGTTTATCACTATGGAAGAAAATAGTACACAGAATTAGAAGTTGTAATTTACAACTTTAATTTTACTTACAAAATTTATAGTTTTAATTATGTCTTTTAAGAAATATATACCATTTTTCTGGGTTTTAGTTAATTGACTTTTAAAGTATATTTAGCAATTATGACTGAGTATGTGGACACTTTATGACCAGTGAAACGTTTCCAACCTGGCAAACACCACTGTGCATGTGCACTTATTGTTATGTTTATGAGAGCACCTTGCTGATGTTGCTGGAATATTTTATCAGTAGTTAATTATTTTTGTAATTGCTTTCATTAAGCATAGTTGGTTGTAGGTGCCTTTTTTTAATGAGTTTCCTAGTGCGAAATGTAATGGCATGTGTCGTCGCCAACTTCTCTATGAAGTGGCTTGGTCCACAATTTTCTGCAACCGCAATGAAGCGCCACTTATTTTACATTACGAAGTTGAAGCAGTATTTGATTGAAGCGTGTTTCTTTCAGGAAAAGGTGAAGTGTATTTACTTAGTGATTCTGCAAATAAATTATTTCGTATCTGTGGCAGACAAACGTGAATTTTAGTGAAGTAATCGTCTGAGTATTGCCAAGTATGTGAGTTGCAATTAGGAATCATAAACAGTAAGTTAGTGTGTTTTGTAAATAAAGTATTTTGAAACAGTTTTTAAAATGTTTGAAATGTACGTGGCCTAAAAAAATGCACTTTCAACTCTGTTTTGTAGTGTAAAAATATTTGTTTATTAGGCCTATGTTGAAAATCCATGTAAGGTTAACTTTGGTAAAAAAAATTACCTACCGTGTGTGTATTACTCGTGTTGATAAGAACAGATATATATGTATAACATTTTGTTCTTTTGTTGAAGTTATAATAATCTGAATGTTATTTCCACACAAGCAAAACTTTTCACTGCTCCATCAAAACAATATGCAATTCAAAATGACACCGTCTTGTAAGAACTGCAAAACAATGCCATCTTGTGAAAGACATTTAAAACAAAGCCATCTGCCTCCCCATTAACCATAAACTAAAATCAGCAGAACTTTAGCAGTCTTACCTGGCCACTACATGAATGAAACAGGTTGGAATGCCAACCTAGCTATAATATCCTACATTGAGTATACGACTGAAGTTAGCTAACATCAGTCTTTCAGTTCCTGCCATGAAAGGAAACACGAGAAAACTGTGTGCACTGGACTAGGTTCATAGCATTTGTTTATAAATGTTTTCTTCTTCAACGACAGAACACATGTGGAGAAAGGATACGTTGTGGCCCAGCTACTTTTCTAGAACTGTCCAAATTTACCGTACTTATTTGAAATGGACAATAACCAAATACACACCTAGCATAACAGTTTTGCAACATTTTCCTTACATGTTCCACCCAAAAAACTAATGTGAATACATTAAAGGATGGTTCATACATTTTAAGTTAAATTGACCATCTATAAACAAACTTACTTTGCAGTGAACCAGCGTGACTGGCAGTATCCCTTCAACAAATTCTGTGATATTTTCCTGACTTTTCCAGGTATCCTCCCTAGTCAACATTTATGGCAAAAATTAGAAATAAAACTTATATATTGTCCCTTAAATGTTACCATTACACATAAACAAACCAACTAGCCCCCAAGGAATTTAAATATTCCTACAAAAATGGAACAAAACAAAATAATAAACAGAACAATTCATGAGATGGCATGCACCGGAAGTGTTCGAATAAATTATGTAGTTTCTTAATTAACACATTCGTAACTATTTGCTCTAAACTCCCTAACCATATAAAAAACTTTTCCTCTGATATTTACCTAACTTTTTTAAATGTTAAATTCTCCAACTTTTCTAGGTTTTCTCTAATGCTAGCCGGCCGCCCTGTAAACTACCATTTTTTTAATTAATAAAATTTCTTAGTATCCTACGTTTTTCTACATAAAATAAAAAATAAAATGATTTTACCACGTACTTAATTTTATTTATGGCTGGCAAAATTTGATTACACACATAGTGGAAAAATCAAACTCAGTTGACCCTCTGTGGTGTTATTGTCTGGGATGTCACCTTGGCGAGAGAGGTTCTTGGTTCAATTCATAGGTAAGAAATGGGGAAGCAAGCAACTTTAGTTTGCAAGCTGCAGTCTTTCTTGAACACTGCATTTATATATTTGGCCTTTTTGACACTATAATCATTTTATCAAGAGCTACAGCTATCTTGGGCCTGCCAACCTATGAAGCAAAGATGGCTCAGGCATCACCTTATAATCAAGAGGTTTTGGGATCAAATCCTAAGTAAGTAAATATGGAAGTTTAGGTTCGTTCAGCCCACCGACATGAAAGCAGGAATATTATTGCTAAACCAAATCAAACCAAAAAAAGCATGTGCCATAGTAACATACCGTACATGTACTTTCAATGAAAGATCATAGATTAGTAAATTTTCAAAATGAGGACCAAATAACTTTGTGTTAAACAAACTTTTGCAGCACAATCAAGATTAAAACAAACTAGTTTTAAAATTTTTGTGCGCAATCTTTATATGATGTAGCTATTAACTGGCATGTAGATATACATGTACACCAAAAAAAACAAAACCACATTTGTTGAAGGATAAATCCATATCCTTCAATTAAAGAACAATGAAACAATTACTAAACGGAGATAACCAGTTTACAAGTTAAACACAATTTAAAAAGTGTGTAATTTAATATATGACTTTTGTGCACTCTAATTAAACACAACATTTTTAAAAAAATATTTATATAAAATTAGGTGCCTGCATAATGTTATCGGTTGTTAAAGGATCTTTTAACAGCAATAGAACTTATCTGTGATGACATGGCAATTACAGATGCACTGCTCTATAACAGAGTACAAAGTATGCATTGCTAGTTCACTGACTATATGAATTTTAAAAAAAATTACATGTATGAGCTCTCTAGACATGCAATGTGGTGTGTCACCATTTTGACTACCAGCACTTGCTCACATAAGTCGGACAAAACACCAAAAACACAAAATTGAATCATTCTGATAAACATACAAGACAAAATTACAAAGACTAATAGCAAGGTTTTCTTATAACACAATTTCAATAATGAGTTCAAACTGCGAACATTAAAAAACAAGTAAAATTCTGATACAGTTACAGATGCCAAAAAAAAATTATTTTGTTATTTACTGAATAACATGGAATCCACAGCATTACGGTTAGTATTATGGTTCAGACTTGGGAGTGTCATTTGTTCTTACAACCAATACGAGTTGCGACAAATCAAAGATTTTGATGATGTAAATGACAATCTAATCAACCAATTGAGTTGCTCCAGTTTTGACAAGGAACACCAATGCCAAATACCACAGACCAGGCGCTCTTTTTCCTGCCAGGGGCCTCTAGTAGAGTGAGGTGCTTCAATGGAATGCAGCTGAAGATCGCTAAGACTCCAAGAGATGCTGGAAGACCCATAGCCTCTTCTGACCTGCTGACCAAAAGCACCCTGCGGGTCTTTTATAACTGCAATGCTGGGAAACGCAAAACAGTTTTGCGTTCAATCACGACACAAAATCGTACTTTGTGTTAGTTCTGATTACGGCCGCTTAGTTCGCGAACGCAAAGTTAGTGTCTATGATAAAAACGGCCGCAAACTTAACATGGGAGAGACATATACCATGCAAACCACTTTGCATCTCAGGCAGCAAGAGAAAATGGAGGATATTTTTTATGAGTTGCCATAACCTCGTGAAGAAAAACGGTTGTATTTAAATAATGGAGCTTAAGAACAGTATCTTCTGTATGTTGAAAAAGTATTACTGTTTTTCAAATTAGTTTAAGGTTACACACAAAAAAAAAACTGACATTTGTTTTTAAAATGAGTACGTATATTTTCAAGTCGCCGTGTTGCCCATATGAATCTCTCATTCCAGATGAGGAATGATTTTCTAAAAAGGAATAAACTTAAAGAAAAATCATGTAAAATGAAATTTAACTGGGGTAAAATGCACATCATCATAATACGAATCAGTGTATGATCAGCAACACATGAACGTGGAACAACGATGCAAAATGTATCACAATTTGTGTTAACAGTTGTCTGGGAGTTACTTAAACTGTTGTGAGTCACGTAGATCTAAAGTGCACTATAACTTCGCTGACTTCGCACACGAGCCAGAATGTTTGAGAGTTCAATTCCGCTATAGTCTATGTTTTTTTTTTACAAACAGTTAATTTTCAATGCTTTAATAAACTAGATTTTTGAAATTTTTTTTTCAACATGCATACAAATTATGAACATTTTTTAATATCAGAAATTTATATTCACACAAGCCTACACCCTTTTTTTTATTATGTATTATGAGTTAAAATTACAATAAATAAAATGAAACATTTTAAAAATTATTTATTACAAGTTACAAAATTCAGTGAACTAAATTAAATACTGTTCATGAGATGAAGTATTTTTTATGAAATAACACTTTAAGAGAGAATATTCTGTTCATTAGGTTGCACTGTTTAAGTAAAATTCAAGTTTTGAAAAGTTTTATCACCTCAAAACACCACATCTATTCTATAAATTCCTGATTTTTACCTGTAATTTTATGAATAGACCAGGAATGTTAGCATTTATAAGCTGTGATAATCAGAACACAAGAATAACTAATGTAAGAGTATGCAAAATATAAAATATCACAGATCACAACTTTGTGCTAGATGACCACGTTTCAAAATTTTGCTCAATGTTTCTAATGTGTGCATTTTTATACTTTTCTTCTTCTTTGCGCATGTGTTGTTCACTTTAGTGACATCACAAATGGCTTTTGGGAAACTTTGGAGACAGAAACTAGCCTTAATTTTATTCTAAGGAGATATATTATACCATAAAAATATTGCCAACTGTCGCCACAAGAGAAAATGGTCATAAACCCTAAAAATGCAATCTGAAACACAGTACAATGCAAAGTTGCGTTTGGAAGCAAACTGGCATTGATGGGTAATAATACGTCTGCCGGGTGCAAGGATACTGTGTGTGCCATATCCACGCATAGAATTTGATGCTAACCCTGGTGTAAGCTGACAGCTGGTGGTTGCTGTGTACAAGTGAGTGCCCCTGGGCCCGGTGCTGAACAGAACATTTACAAGTGGCAACCCCCTTAACGCAGAGGTGGGTCTCATCCTGTATTTGTCAGACAACACTTGACACCATTACTCACCACAGTTGTTTTTCTCCCCAAGATTAGCAACATCAGAATGAAAAACAACACTGTCTTCACTGTTAAACCACGGTACTTTCTTAATTCATTAAGCAACATTAAAGGAAACAGCAAATATTAAGAACTGTACCATTTGGTTTAGTAAAAATTTTTAGTCTTAATACTGAAAATTCATTTTATATCTACTTAGTTACAGTAAAATAAATCTTTTTCACAACTGAGGAGTATTATAAAAGTAAGAAAATTTTTATGTACATTAATAATAATAATAACGTTTTGATTCCATACCAAGTTTTTTTTGCATAAAGCAGTTTGAAAAGCCAAATGACATACAAACATTCACTTATAAGATTTTCAATTAACATACAATATAGTCCACAACTCCTATGAGTTGTCTGTGAATACCAGGTTTATCCCAAATACTTGAATCGCCCAAAAATCCTAGGTTAAGGATGGTTAGGTTTGGTGATTGGTTACAGTAATAATCTAAGGTTGAATTTGGTTTTTTAGGTCACCCAAGAAGTGTTGAAAGCAATGTAGGTACAATGAATGCCTAATACGTACGAATATTTATAAGCAGAAAAATTATTCTGGCTAAAACAGAAGGTCAGTTATGTTGATAATTGACAATAATTCTCACACACAAAAAATGAAAAACATTTTTGAAAGCTGCAAACTAATTTTTCACAAAAAAAATCCAATTCCGAGTATTACGTAAATATTACTGCATAAACATGGCCGTACACAGATACATTGAACGTTAGCAAAGTTTATGTATATATATTTTTTTTTACATTTATGAAAATTATGCAATTATTACTACTACACAATCCAGCTTAGGTTTTAAAAAAATCTATACAAGTGCAAGCAACCCGCGCTTGTATATGAGTGCACACATAATTAACCAAAACACTGACTGATATCCAAATAACTTTCTCCCTCCTGAACCATCTGAAATAAGACTGTGCTATATATTTACAAAAAAAACTATATTTTGTTATAAACATTCCCTGGGAAGTTTTCTGAGAGTAAATGATTATCAAATCCCTTCTTGCAACTAATATACTGCATGTAACCAATTTCCTTGTATCACTGGAATTTTAGAATTTATTGTAAAATATTCCTATTTTCTTTGGAGTTAGGAACAAAACTTATCAGAGGTGGTGATTTGTGGGGCAAGGAGGGCAGTTGCCCCGCCCTCTCCACTTTTTTATTAATAATTATCACGTAAACTTTTCTTAAACTTCTTCAGTTAGAGCAACGAAGTTGAGAGGCCAAGGCATTAATTTTAACTTTTTCTAGAACCCATCATTTTTTAATAAGACTATAAATATAAAAATGGCTTATTTCATTTTAATGTAATGTTTCCAGTAATTTTGCAGCAACTTCATAATTTTTCATGGAGACCTAATTAGTCTAGTTATAATGCCCCCTCCTCCCATATCTCAATTTAAGCACCCAATCTCCACCACTGAACAGCATTAATTGTTCACGTGACCTTTGGCAGTCAAGTATTGACTGTGATCTCTATATTGCTTAATTAATCTGGCAAAGTTGTAAATTCACTCAAACCTATTACTTTTACAAAGATACTATGCAGCTAAAAAAGGTGTAATGAAGAATAAGGGGAGCTGTACAACGATATGAGCACTAAAATAGCAGGAAGATTTCTTTAGGAATAAGCAATTTTTTTTAAATTCCTTAAAGCTGGTATTGTAATTTGGGTTTTGAAGAAGCTAGTCTGTGACAAACACAGAAAAACTGCATTGTAATGGATGAAAAGAGCTGCAAAGCATGCATTGACAAAGTTGTTTACAATATCATAACTTTGGTTCAGTGAGCAGTCCCAGTTGAGTGAGAAACCCCACACGTCAATGGAAGGAGCAGCACTTGCTGAGCCAAGACCCCATTTGAGGTTCTCTCTGAGTGGCAGGGGCACGCCCGGGTCAGATGAATTGGAACCATGCTGCTGGTGGTTGGAAATTTGCAACATGTGTGAATATTTTCCTGACAGAGAACACGGGACGGACGAGGAAAAAGAAAATAAAAACAACCTGTGAAACCCTGAAAGGCTGAGACTAGAAGGGGTCAAATATTTCGTTATTGTGTTTGCATTTTTTTTTTTGTTATTCAATGGCTTAATGTTCTTCGGTTTTTTTTACTTATAATATAGTTGCATGTAGTGTATTTGTAATAAATCGTGCCCAATTCGTGATGTCTAACTTGAGTTTTGTTTTACTGAACAGATGTTTGGGTTGGTGTCCTGGGCCATGCTCTTTGTTGCCAGGAAAGCGGTGTCCGTCGATGGAAGGCGAGCACCTAGCGCACTGTCAGTTTGAGTCTTGCCAGCAGAGAGAGAGAAGGGGCTGTTTCGTGCACCGCAACAGGTGCCATTTCCCCAGGCAGGGCCGTATATAAGGGAGGAGATTTAGCAATTCAGACTCCTCTCTTACTGACTCGATACATATCTTTTTATTTCCACATCGTCAATAACATACAATAGTACCAGAAGAATGGAGGTTACTCAAACCTAATGTGTAACATTGTATATCAGTCTGTCTTAATTTTTCCTCCCTTCTGTAATTAATCTGTCCTTCACAAATTTATCATTTACTCAATTACTTAGCTTTCGTCCTTAAAATTATTTACTGTATTTTTGTTTGATTTAGTACTATTAAATATATCACATTCTCTGTTATCACATCCCAGGGTTGGGGGGGAGTCATAGTTAAATTCAATTTTAAAAATAGTTTGCAAGTATTTACTTTCACAATTAATGGTTAAAGAAAAGGCTCAACACCCTACCATGTCTACTAAAAAGATAAATGTACTAATTAAGAAATTACAAATTAAATTTTCTGAATTACAATGTTAAATTTTGGTAGGACAATTTAATTTTACTTTTGTTTCCCATCAATACAACACACAAATCTTTCTGGGATATAAGCAAGTTTCTAACATGGATTATCAAGGCTCCTACAGGTACATATTTTAGCACAATGTTTAAGGTGGCCACCTGGTTGAAGGAATTTTGCATGTCTGAGGCCTAAAAGCGTGGAAGCACTAGGGGCAACCGAGACATGCGCATCAACTCTCATCGCCTCTACGCACAAAGCATTGAACAGGCATGCAGTCTTGCAGTCGATTATGTGCCTCCAAGAGACTTTCAGAGGAGACCCTATCATTTTATGAAGTAATAATAAAAATAAAGGTTTGATGCACGTCCCTATTCCTTTTTTAATATTTTGTACCAGTATGTTCATACTTAAAAATGACAGTGAAAACACCCATTTGAGGCATTTTCACTAACACAAAAACATGATTTAGAGAGAAATGGAGGAACTGGAAAACATATACAGAAGCGTAACATTTCTTAAATGCTATTCGTAACCAGACCCTCACTCAGGCACGTTGGATGGTTTTTTAATAAAACGTTTTCTGCTGGTGCTCAGCGAATCGCTCGGCGGCCTACCCAGGCAGCCACCTTAAATCCCTGCCTTCACAAAATCATAGCTATAGGCATGACCCCAAGGTTAGTCAACATCCCAGTTTGACAGTGGTGTGATGTGGTGGCTGCCAGCCAGGTCCCATTTCATCAACATTGTAAAAAATTGTATAGCAATGCTGGAGTTGGAGCCTGAACACCCATTCACAAATAGCAAATACTCAATCACTTTTAAACTCTGAAGTATTGTATCAGCGGTATACGTTTAATGATGCACCCTGACTTGTGAGAAACCTCGCAAAGAATTATTACTCCTGTATTTTCATTTGCCGGTAGCAAGTGCTCTTTGAATTTTTAGTTTCAACTTTTGTGCCATGTTAATGTACCATTAAGTTAGTAAAGTTGATAATTTATCATTGTTATGATTTAGGCCCAGTGTAGCACCCTTAGAAATAAAGTTGCAATGACACCGTACATTGAAAAAAGTTACAACATTAACGGAGTTTACTCGTCCCCATCATAGCAAACTGGGTTTGCTGACCAGGATCTTCACATGTGCGAAATGTGGTAGACATGGCAGTTTGGATGATATGTTTTCTAAGGGTACTCCTATTTTCCCCATCCTTGCATTCCATCACTGCTCTATCCTCACCTCAGTTCACCCCAGCTTGCAGTCAAGATACAAGTTGCAGAGCACCACCATCTCTCACACAATAAAGAAGTGAAATTAAACTGAAATTAAACATTTTTGCTTGAAGGAGACAATATTGAGGAGGATTAGAAAGAAAGATAGTTTGTTTGGAAACTTTACGAGGTGTTTGTATTTTAAACTTGGATACATTCTGGTAATATAAGAAATTCTATATTGAAGAATGACACAGAAGGCCAAAGATGATTCACAAAGCATGTAGATTAGGAAACGGAGTTTGTTACTAGCACATTCCTTATCTTCAAGTTGAAAAAGGAAAATACTGCAACTATCAATAAAACAAATTATATATATATGTTTTTTATTTTTCAAAATGTGTACAGGAAAAAATTGTGGCAATCTACCTGGTTGATATATAAGTATAATGGGTAATGCCACCTACCATTCTGGACATAGAGACATGAAACTCCACAACAGTATTGCACAAAGCAGAAATACCCTACATTGTTAAATGCCACGTCTCATTTATTTTGGAAGAACATAACCACAAAGCTGCTGCTGCTCCACCTCACTGTAGTTATTTAGCCATAGATATGAGTTGAGAAGTTTTGGTTGGTGCTTAACAGTACTGCCTTAAGAACTGGCGAGTGTTAAATGAGGTGAAAATGAAGTAGTGACAGAATGCAGAGAAAACCCCAGCCAACGCGAAAGTCTGCCACGTTTCCCACTTGTGAAAATCCAGCAGATCCCACAGAGAATTAAACCTTGTTCAAGAGGAGGGAGGGAAAGGTAGTGGGAGGGAGGAGGAAACTGGAGAGGAGGAGGAGGAGGAGGAGGAGGAAAATGGAGAGGTGAAGATAAAGGGAGGGGAGGAAAAAAGGGGGAGGGGGAAAGGAGGAAAAGAGGAAGGAGGAAGAGGGGGAAAGGGGTAGGGGAGGGGAGAAAAGGGAGGAGGGTAGGGGTGAAAAGGGGGTGGAGCAAAAGGGGTAGGGAGTAGGGAACAAGGGCAAGTAGGAGGGAAAGGAGGTTGGGAAGGAGGGCGATGACCTTATAACCGTGTTATACAATGCACTCGTCCAAATTTTCAAAAATTGCATCTACTTCAGCAGTAACCAGGAGGTAGACTATGATGACTCTATGGAGCACATAGCTGATTATACGATTATACTGTGCTAGCTGTGTAATGTATTTTTCTGGTGCAACCAATGGTAATATTATAACATTTATTATATGTTTACACACAACAGTTAACACGTATATTACCTTAAATAGCTGGGAAATGAATATGATAATGTTAATGAAACTCATCCCTTCACCTAAAACAGGAGGAAAAAAAAAAAAAAAAAGTTTGGAATATTTACACCTAGTGTTGCTGGCCAGGATTGTAGACTTGACCTCCCAAATATGAATTACCTTTGCTGATTACAAGCAAGAACACACTTGTGAGCCTTTGTTATTACAGGTCAAACATTTGTCACAATCAAGGGAGATAGTCATCTCACAAAACAAAATTGAAAAACTTATGAATCTGAAATAACCATTTATTAAAAAACTCTAAGTAAACAAGAAATTAAAACTATGTTACAGAGCACAGTCAATTATACAGCAAATACATTTACCATTTTTACCTGCTTACCATGTCTGTACATTAAAAGGAAAGATTCTGGCTTTTTCAAATATTCTGAATTTCAGTAACTTGTAAATTACAAACGTGAAATGGTCAAAATATGTTTCAATGTGGCATCTAAAATTTGACATCAAAATTTTGAGCACTAATAAAGGTAGGGAGGGAAAGAAATTAAAAAAAAAAAAAATACCTTACCAGATGCTACATAGTTTTAATAGTTATGGGAACCAACATTTCCCATTAAGCTGCACTCCATAAATATTTCAAAATAAGACATGTCAGTTAGGTACAAATACAATTTACTACTGTTTAGTAAAACAGAAATTCTGTACTTATAAGATGAAGTTACAATAAAAAAGACACCTTCATAATGTACCACTAACATTTTGGTGGTGACTTCCTTCTCCCACATTATTTGTTAACATTTTTTTCTAGACAGCCTTTTGCTTTATATGTTGAGCATTCTAACAATTTTTTCCTCATATATATTTTTAATAGGAAATATGTACTGTTATGAACCACATGCACTAAGGCGAGACCTGTAAAACTAAGAAAATTCGGCAAAAGGGTTTTTTCTTATTTAAATAATGAAATATACAAATGATGTGATTCCTGTGCGTGAATACTTTTTCTTATTTTTTCTATTTGAAACAACTTAAATCATGAAATTTTTTTTAGCAGTTAATGAATATGTCTAAAGTAAGAAATGATGTTAGTATTTTTGAGTAACAGTCTACAATTTATAGTTTTTCAAAAAATGTAAATTTTGCAATGTCATTTTTTAAAAAGGGATTTCAGAATGTCCCCAGAGAAACATATGCCATTTTCCCCATATATCTTAAGTGATCAGCCAAACCAGTGTATTCCAAACAACTAAAAATAAATGCTTTAAATTACTATCTAAAATAATGAATGAACATGTTAGAAGCAATGTGTAACTATGGGGGGGAAAAAAAGTATCTAACATGCCTAACATGTGTTAGAAAATAATTTTTTTACATGAATATATGTTTTAAATTTTTATAGCAATTTACACCATCAGAAAATATAATTGGAAATTGCAGATCCGACATGAACTATTTTTGTAGCACAGGAATTTATACCGTAACCAAAGGTGTTGATTGAAAACAGGCAACATTATTAGAAAGTGGTAACGATTTAGGCTTGTCTAATGGACCTATAGGGCAATCATAGCCTCGTATCAGTAAAATCATGTCCTCTGCACACCCCTGGCTCGATCAAACATTTATGTTCACAAACTCGATACCCAAGTGGTTCCGAGCATACTATAATAAAGAGGTCTCTTTCCTTAAATTTTCTGACCATAATTGTGATACATAAAACTCAAGCTATTAAATAAACTTTAGGCAATACCTAGATGATGTGGTATAAATTGGTGGGATGCCTACAATATATGGATTAAACAGAATTTTGAAGAGATCTTAGAAAAAATTTGACAGGGCATGTCCCAAGGGTACTTCGGAATAAAAATAATCATGAGAATAAAGAGGTTTTCAAGAAAATTAAAAGTTACATAAAAGAAAACTATAAAAACAGTAAACTGGCACAACAGATAGATAAAAATTTGCTAATCTAAAGTCCGTGCTACAAGGTGACAACCACCCATCACTCAAGTTTCAATAGATTTTATATTTTTCAAAAGCAATAACGTGAAGCACAATAACATGAAGCACAATAATATGCGTAAACCATGTTTTTGGAATACAAGATAAAGCTGGCCTAAATTATTAATGTTTTTTATGACACATGTTTTTTGAATGGTGAATTGCATGGTTATACTTTGCTCAACTGGCGTGCTCTGGCAAGCACATGGTTAGCATCACTAGTATGGTAATCAGCAGTGAGCCGATATCCCCCTAGTGCATAGACCAGGACACAACTATTAAAATGTGTACCATTAAACAGAGTAGCCAAGTACACAACAGCCAGCGGGCAGTTATCAAGCTAAGTAGAAGTTTTATTACTTTTTTTAGTCTGGCTAAGGGATATGTTGAAATGTGGTGAATTTTTAGCATTAGTGAATCCTACAGATTTGCAGAAATTTTGCAATACAAGAATGTGTGTGTATTATGGAAGTACTCCACATATGCAATGAAACTAAAATAATTTTTCTTTTTTAAAAACAATTTCCTATGTTTTCCTGCGTTTCTCTAATACTCTTTAAAAACTTCTTTCCGTGCTCCCTATGGTTTTAAATTGGGCGCAGTGTTAAGAACAAGACCAAAAAAAGATGGACTTCAATCAGAAAATAAGTTTAATGAGTAAAGAGAAGTGCTAGGAAGAGTCAAAAACAGTTTATGCACATATGATCTTGAAGGTAATTTCACCTACAATTAGCACGGATCATGATAAGCCTCTCAAATTTATCATTAGGAAACTATGAGAAGTGCCCAATACAGTCGGCAATAGCTAATAAGTCATTGCCCATGTGCGCACAGCAACCACACTCGAAACAAAATTTAGTTAGGGCACCAAAGTTAACAATTTAGACAACTGAAATCCAACACAACCTGCAAATGAAAGGAAGAACAGGTTGCTTTAAAATGCAGCAAATATAGATAGTTCTGGGTTAGATTACTGAATAGATCATCATATCATTTAATAGATACTTACACAAATAGGATTTCAAGATTACTGGCCAGTACTTACAACACCAACAATATACCAATTTTTCTACTAAAACTTTACCTGCTTCTTCATAGTTTTGCAGTTCTTGTTAGAGTCCAATATTCAATAGCGTCTCACATGCTGACACTTCTAATTTTAACATGACTAAACACAATACACTATTGGCCTTTATATTACCCATTCCAACCAAGTAACGTTTAAGTACGCTAAATACTTGCAGTTCCAAACTAACCAGAACAATGCTTTGTTTACACAAACTCCAAACAATAAGCCAAACCAAAGTTGAGTGTTTTCATGACATAAGGAACATTCATGTCACCGTGTTTAAACAGACACCAAAATATCAGTTCCTACGACGACACCGTCACTTGCCCTATAGAGCAGGGGTCTCCTGGGTGTTGGGGACGGGGTTGTTGCGACTAGCCGCGGACGCGCTGTGATACTGAGACCGATGGCTGACCAGGCTGTTACGGGAGCGGTAGAGACGACCGCACACATCGCACTCGAAGCTCTGCGGCACATAGAAGTGAGTGTCCGCCATGTGGCGCTGCAGGGACCACGCACGCGTGAAGCTCTTGTGACACAGGGGGCAGTAGGGGGAGGCCCCGGCCCAGCCCCTTCCCAGCAGCTCTGCAATGAGACCAGCAAGGGAAGGGGCTGAGCACAGTTATCACACTCACACACAATACTGGCCCTAACTCCACACCGATTACTACGACAAGTAGGGAATACTGTGCCAGCCACAACAGCATTCCCAGCTACACAATGTAACAAACACCTCCACATGTAAAAGAACTGCAAAACTATGAATTTTATTGACTTTCCAAGTTAAAAGCTAAAGGCAACTCTCTACTTTTGTAGGAAATCCAGTCCTGGACATACATATTAAAGTAGGCCACAAACTTAAATTATGTATATGGTGTTCTAATCCAAGAAAGATAAGCTACAAATTATTTTAATATCCATTAATATGGTATAGTTATCAAGTACACTATCAAATTTTTTTAACCAGTATGTTTTACAAACAGATACTCAAAACACATTAAGCCATAAGTTGAAAAGTGTTGCAAGAATCAGGATTTGTTTTACATGTACAGACATTTCCAAATAATTGGCAATGCCAGTCTACAACACGTAAGACTTCATTACACCATTCTTACAAGTAAGCTGGTACATTAAAAGCCAGAATTCATGGGATGAAATTTTGATCTAGGGGTGTTGATGTTTGACATCTAAAATTATGAAGTGTATGAAAGAAGAGGATTACCTTTATTTTCAAAACATTGTCAAAACCTTAGAAAAAAATTATACTTACAAAGCCATCAAAAATGTTGCATTATGTAAATAATAAAGTGAACTTTCTGCAAATATATCAATATGTCAGCTGTGAAACATACAAGCCCAAGGAACACTGTGACACGAGTTTAGGTTTTTCTACCGAACAGCAGTCACTGTACCTCTCACAGCATCTCACATGAACGTAATTCATTTATAAAAACACTATTGGTGTGTGCTGTACGTCACAATTATATTAGAGCAGCAGATAATACTTTTTTCTTGCCAAAATGAAGACAATCTTAATAAAAACTTCTAAAATCTTCACAAACAAATAATGATCAGGAAGTCGCTGCACAGTTTTATATATGACCAAAACCTTCAGAGATGGTTCATTAACACCACAAATGTTTGTTTCAAGTAATACACCTTTTTTTTACCACTGTTTTGCCTGGAACCTAATGAGGCCTCATTTCCGAACATAATTTCAAAACAATCTTGAGAAGACCAAGATGTTTTAGTGAAAAATAATTCAATGCACACAGACAAAATTAATCTTCCTTAACACCTGCGAATTTCAAAGGAAATATAGATTAAATTTGCCAACACATTTTGAATGTCTTGCTAGAAAGTACTTTAGCCAAATTTTGAAGGATCCTTTGATGTTTAATGATTATTACCATAAAAATTATCCCAAAAATAAGCTTCATTTAATACAAGAGAGTTTTTACAAATGCTTTAAATCCGACGAATTTGGAAAATTATTTATTACGAGTCAAATTACATTTCATAAAAAAAAAAAAAAAATTAAAATAAAATACCTGCTGCTTAATAAAAAAATTTCTTAATAAAGTTGAGGACAAAGAAATGACAAGATACAATTCTAAGCTAAAATTACAATGAAAGGCTATCTCTTGGAATGTATGTTCAATTTTTTACCACCGAACAACATAGGAAGGTAAGTTTGGTATAGGCAGTTTACTATAAACTGAGCAGTCTCTGCTTAAGATCTAATTGTATATTCTTCCACCATACAAAATTAACATTTCCATGAGCCTAACCTCTTTATTTACGCGCCAGTGAAGTGAACATGTAAAATTATTAAAGAAGTAAATAATTTACAAATTTGCTTGCTCTTACGTTTAAATGCATTTAAAAAACCAAGAGCAACAAAAATAATTTCAGTATTCACAAATGTTTAACTAACACTTTTAATTCCATGTTAAGAAATGCAAGTACTTTCCCTCCACCATTACCAACTTTACTGGGCACATGACAGTCAGCCATGCCCCTTAAATAAAATATATGGAGGTAGGGCCAGTGACATTTTTTTCCAAGGTTGATCTGAGAAGTACTCTAACCATGAACTAGTGGCGGATCTAGAGACCCACTATGGCGAGGGGTTGGACATTGCTTTACGATCAAACCACGTGCTTATTAATTAGTAAGCCTTACATTTCAATGCTGCTTATAAATTTCAATACTAAGTACATAATCTTCCAAAATACTTTTCAATAAATGTATTAATTTTGCACAATTAACAATCAACTTGTTTCTAGAATAATACTTTATCCAGTGTAAAATTAAGCTCCAAGGGAGAGACTCAAGCTTCCTTGGCCATCCCCTTGGGTCCGCCTCTGCCATGAGCACCCTATGGTCATATTTTATGCAGCCAACAGATTTGCTTTCATGTGCTCACAGATGTATGCTTTGCACAGATAGCAGGTGCAGTATTGCATCTATTGCATTGTGTTTAAAGCTAGGTGTTACAGGTTAATGTACTGTTTGATAATAAAGGGAATTTCCTTTGGTTTTAATTAAATAGATGCTGATTTATATTTCTTACTCTTTAAAAATGAAGGCTCTGCTTCACCCATTTTGCAGAAATTCTTTGTTTCCGTATCATAATTTTGGATTCATAGTAATTACTGACAATGTACGATTATAGAAAATTATACATTTTACGAATTGTTTAATATTTTTGTGGTTATTTTAGTTGTGTGTTATCCGTTTGTTGCAATAAATCGAGAATATATTTATATTTTATTAATAAGTTCTCGACTTTTTACAATAAGCAAATAACACACATTAAAAATTATGCACAAAAATATGAAACAACTCATAAAATGTAAATTTTCCATAATCGTAAATTGTCAGTAATTACTATGAATCCAAAATTATGAAGTGAAAACGAATAATTTCTGCAAGCCTTAATACTTAACGTTTTGAAAAATATAAGTGTTGATAAACATGTTCATTCTACGTGAAAAATAAATCGGCCACTATTCAGTAAAACTACGTCTATTTAAGACAACCAAAGGTATAATTCTCCCTGGAAATTCCCTTATCAAACACCCAGCTGTAATCAACATACTGTAATTAATGCAATATTGCACCTGCTATCTCTGCAAAGCAGAAATATACGTAAGCACATAAAAGCACAAAGCATATAGTTAATGGGAATATTTATAGTTTTCACAAAGTAATCAAAACTAAGTTACAACCAACATGTGCCTTGTGAGTTTTAAGCCTTTCGTGTTACAAACACCTTGGTGCATAAGTTGCAATGGGCACCTACACNCAACATGTGCCTTGTGAGTTTTAAGCCTTTCGTGTTACAAACACCTTGGTGCATAAGTTGCAATGGGCACCTACACTTCAGAAGCAATTACTGTGTTCTGTTTGAACAAGGATACTATGATACAGGTTTCCTTAAGTAAATATGCAACAATACAGTTAACAAACATAAAATAAAACCACTTTTAAAATGAAGTAATAAGATCTAACATAGAGCTTTCTTTTTTGTGGATTCTTAAAACTAGCTTTTGTAAGTCTAGTGGGAAAGTGACTTTTTTTAGGTACAGCCGTAATTAACATTGGAGCTCACTTTCCGTTTTATATTTTGATAAAATCCTAATTTTCCCGTTAAAATATTTCAAAATTGTGACTGCCAGAAGATGTAATTGCAGTACTGAATAAAAAAAAAAACAAAAAAAAAAAAACAACAAACCCCCCTCATTGCTTTCTTTGAATATAGAAATCCTTTACCAAATATGCTGAAAATAACAACACAGAAATCTAATCAACATGAGCACATCTGTACTGGAAGATCTGGCCAATTTCTATGGTACAAATTATGGCAATTCATAGATCCTGCATCCAAGTCCTGAATAAAACATCTTGGTGACAAATTAAATTTTATTTTATTACACAACTTTTTCCACATAGCATTTTGCGCACTTTACAAAATAAATGGATGAGTAGCAATGAAATAAAACTTCAAAACACGTGAAACATTTTTTTCTGAAACTGACGTCAGAATTTCAGCTGTCAGGCAAAAGATAAATTCTCCAAAGAAATTGGATGTGATTACTGTATTACAATTATAAAACTTCGGTAAACACTAACCGAGTAGAAGAAATGGTAACTAAATACATACCTCATGCTGAGAAGAATGTACTACGTTTGTAGAGTACACTCCCAATTACTGGTGTTAATTGAGAACAAGATAAACACGAATAATGACATTTGTATTTATAAATACATTTAAACTAATCAAGAAATTACTATCTGCAATTGTGCATCAGTACTACACTGGTCCCATAATAATAAGTAGCTAAACTCACGATACTGATTGAAATACTGATACTCGTTTCCACACTCCAGACTTTGAATATGCAAGTCCTTGCAAAAGAGCAAGATTAGAATTTTAATTAGGCAAGGAGAAACTGTGTTTTTAGGAATTCTGAAAGCCTTGTGTTGTATACTTTCATGTTTTTTTCCCACTCTACCAGCAAAGTTCATGACATTTTTTTTTATTTTTTTTTTCAAAAACAGAAAAGTGTTAATTTTTACCCTGTTTGGTCACACCATTTCAGAGATAAGGTGTCGCAATCACATGACATTTTGGCATGTGCTGTACTTGTGCTTGGCATTTTTCTGGCAACCAGTGAGCAAAAATTCCATAAACCAGATTGGTTACAAGGAAGACTGGGCATTGATGCCTTGCTGTGCATAGTACCAGACATCATTTATGTGCGACATGTCCATGGTTGTGTACATTGTGAATGAACGGGTTAAACCAAATTTACACAGCCACAACCAAAAAAATTGATAAACAAATGTTTCCCCGCAAACTGTTGTTGTTTAGAACACCAGGCGTTAATTCATATCTGCTTGGAACTAGATAACCCAAAACTTCAATACTTGAATGGTTGCCCAGTTTCAAGGAAAAATACGTGCTGAAGAAACACCGCTTTCATTTGTAGAAATATCTTGCCATATTCCTAGCTCCAGTGGCATCATTTCTGAAGAAATGGTTAGACACAAGTAGCATCATTTCTGAAGAGATTATTAACACGTTCAGTACCGAATTAATTTACGAGCTCAAGTGCTGCAATTNACAAGTAGCATCATTTCTGAAGAGATTATTAACACGTTCAGTACCGAATTAATTTACGAGCTCAAGTGCTGCAATTGTCAATTACTGTGATGTGTGTAGTACCTACGTTGAGCGTATTTATCGCAACCTGTGAACAACTTGCTGCTTGCTCGTCGATCTCAGCATTAACCACTCGCAAATGAGAGAAGCAGAAACTTCAACGAATCAGATTTCTGACAAGGAAGACGCTCAAAACAATGGCCACTGATTCCTTGCGTACAATGTCAAACATAAATATCCTTTGTGTGCAACATGTCCTTGCTCATTAACATGCGCTGACTTGTACGACTTGTCACACTGCACCCCATTCTGCACCTACCCATCTGATAAGTCATTACTTTGGATTTTCCTAAAAATGCAACAAGTCCAGGCTTTCCCAATTGTTTTTATTTTAGTGTAACACAAAAGCAATTAATATGCACAAAANTAAAAATGCAACAAGTCCAGGCTTTCCCAATTGTTTTTATTTTAGTGTAACACAAAAGCAATTAATATGCACAAAAACTATGAAATTGCCACTTTCCTTTGAATTTTATTCTAGCACAGCAGCCTTTGTTAACAGCCTGTAAAATGAGATTTGGTTAAAAGGGAGCATGAAGAAAAATGAAAAATATATTGCAGACCAGGCTGCAATCTGATCATACATAAAACGGGTGTTTTTGAACACCCACCGACAAACTCCGGCAGGTTATTCTTCATGAAAATATAAGACAAATACGTATGTACACTTTTCTCCTAAAAAAAACTTTCAAGGGAGCTGTTCGCCCCAACAAAATCTGAATTTAAAATTCCCTTCTTGTGTGTTACGTGTTGCTACCCTGTTGGGCAACAGACCTTCTGTTTTGAGAGTTGCACATGGATTTCTCGAAAACAGATCACCTGAGTGTGTTCCGAGAAAACAACCTTTTTTGTTAATTAACAGATGNTTGCACATGGATTTCTCGAAAACAGATCACCTGAGTGTGTTCCGAGAAAACAACCTTTTTTGTTAATTAACAGATGAGATGGCATAAAAAAATCACTTACATCTTAAGAGTTACAAAGTTTTATCAAAAAATTAAGATGCCAACCCCCATTTTCACCAAGAAGGGGGATAATATTGCCAACCAAATTTTCAGAGATGCAAGATCTCTGTTCTACAAAACACCATTTACTGATTTGTTGCATAATTAAAAGTTGTTTCTGATACTTTCAAATGAAAATCATTTTAAAATTTAGTATTTGGGTGTGCATAACTCCCTTAATTATCACTTCAGGGGAATAGCTATACATATGTTCTCATCTCATAAGGAATAACCTGCTGAAATTTTACGGCGTTGTTCAAAAACACCTAGAATACATCTAGTCAATATGCTTCAACCAGTTCATACTGGCTGGCAAGAATCTTCCTGCCTCTAAGTAAACATCATTGAAAAATGACACTAATTGTTCAAACTGTGCTAATTTTTCCTTAAGAGTCCATGGAGGCGGTAATCATGTTTATTTTGAGCCGTGAATTTATCTTAAAAATAATTTTCTAAATGGGACACAAAGTTTTTTGAAATAATTCAGAATGCGTATTAATATGTAGAAATTCATTTTTCTTACTTCAAATGCCTTTTTGTGACCTTCTGAGCATGTGCCATCACAACTAGGCCTATGAATCTATGTCAAGGGATGCAAAAATAAAAATTAACATTACAGTATTTATATAAAATAATTCTCTAAAAAATTACATGTTTCTGGCATATTATTTTTGTTCGTCCTGGTGACTATCCTTCTNATTGAAAGATGACACTAATTGTTCAAACTGTGTTAATTTTTCCTTTAAGAGTCCATGGAGGCGGTAATCATGTTTTTTTTTAGCCGTGAATTTATCTTAAAAATAATTTTCTTAATGGGACACATAACATTTTTTAAAATAATTCAGAATGTGTATTAATGTGTAAAAAATTAATTTTTCTTACTTCAAATGCCTTTTTGTGACCTTCTGAGCCTGTACCATCACAACTAGGCCTATGCATCTGTGTCAAGGGATGCAAAAATAAAAATTAAAAAATTACAGTATTTATATAAAATAATTCTCTAAAAAATTACATGTTTCTGGGACATTATTTTTGTTCGTCCTGGTGACTCTTCTTCAGAGACTTACAAAAAAACCTGCCAGACAAACAAACAGATTTACTTCCTTCATTAGCAAATGAGAAATTAACATTTTTCCATTTGCTGCAGAGTTTTTCATTCATTTCAACATGTTTCCCATTTTCATGCACTTTTAACACAATTGTTACCACCTCCATGTGCAAAATCAAATTCACTATAACATGCAGAGCACCTACGCAACCTAGCAGCAGTAATTAGAAAACTAATGGATAAATCTCTACATAAACTGTCAAAACAACATACCATTTCAACAGTCAAAGCTAAAATCTCCACTCGCTGAAACAGACAGTAAACAATTTCATCTTGGTCCTGGAGCAAGAACTTGAATCAGAAGCAAAACCTCTAACTGACAGATGAATCAGATGCTTGCCACCTGTATAATGAATTAACAACTGCTCGACTCATTTAAAACTGCAGTGTCTATGATTTTACAAAGTCTTTTAGTAATTTTTTTTCTTTCAACATACATATAATTCTGTTAAACTTCTTAATTGTCACAGGGTATTTTAGACAAACAAGTCTAAAATTTTACAAATGAAAATTTTACAATTTCACACCTTATGAAAAACTGGTATCCTATCACCATCCAAATATTTTGAAGACTCTTTCATTACATCTTGTAAGTTACTGTTCAGCCGATAATTCCTGATAATTCAACTACCTACAATCTTTTAAAATACTTGTATTTTCCCTGGGTTGTAAATACCTGTACAACTTTCAGTTTCCACATTTTCCCCAGTCAGTAGAAACCGAAGCAAAACATTGTAAAAGAACTAGTTTCAAATGTTTTTGCTGTTGTGATAATTTTATAAGAGATTCCATCATGACAATTTCTGCTGTACTATACAAGTTGCACCTAGTCGTCGTCGTCGTAATCCATGTCAGTGCTTCCATGTCAGTGACCACTTCGGCAAAGTGAAATACCATCTTCCTTCTGTCCATCTACCATTCATCCCACTTTACTTTGCTACAACTCTTTCCTCTTCACTCCTGCATTCCTGCTATAACTTGCCATTCCCACCTCTACCTTGGTCTTTCTTTCGGGCCTCTTTCCAACATCTTCCTTGGCAGTCTTTTCCTTCCCGATATTCACGCGTGTCCATTTCAACCTTGCTGCTTCTATTATCTCACTCACACCCTGTACTTCTGCTTTTTCTTTCCAATATTCTTAATCCTGTTTTGCCGCATCACTGCCAACAGACTCCTTCCAAATTCCACACTTAAATTTTCCCATTGGCTCATTTACCTATATTCTAAGTCTCTGTTGCATATATGAATATGTGGACCAAACTTGTAAAGAAAAATTCCGGTACATTTCATTTATCCACATTAAAATCTTTTCCAGCTATTGCAGAAAGCATTTCCTCGCTACAGTCTCCTAAAGATTTTCTCATTCTTTAATTTGTTGGTTCACGTCGGATCTGAAGATATGTTTGAAGGCAGACACTCAATAAATATGGAAAGATGTAACTTCACTAAATATTGTGCAGCTTCTTGTTTTCAAATTATATTGCAAATTATGTTGTTCAGATGGGTTGATGCATTTATTCTTTACACATATTGGCTGACTTTGTTAGCAATCATTTTCATATTGTTAAAGTATTTTTGTCTTGTGTTTTATCATATAAATGTAAATGTGAATGTACAATATTGAATAAAGTGACAAGAGTACTGTTGAGTCGCCTCATATTCCAATTTAGCTTGGTTTAGGGTAATTCTGTTGCATAGCTGAGATAATGTTGACCCAGCCCTTACCCTGTCGAGTGCGAGAGGGGGTTTAGCCTCAATGTATATAGCTACACCATATTATGCTTACCAAGGTATGAATATTACCATTAAACACAGAAACATATTTTGTGACATAAAACAGCACGTATTCCAATTATTAGAAGCAGCACATGAATGCTGTTCCAGCATGAATGATATGGAAGAACGCTGATGCTCAGTGAAGCTGGCTCCCTAATCAATTGACAGACTCCTCATTTCCAACCAGACTTCAAAATGAATGAAATGGGACTAGGTGAAAACTAAAAATTAAATAACATATAATCATACTTGAAATTTATTGCAGAAGTATTTCAAAATTAGGTACAACTAAATACTTCTAAGCATTTATTTGTAGCTATTATGACATTACTAAGAGTGCTTCAATGTTAAAATAACTTTTATGTAGCCTACATTGTTTGTGTGTGCATTACTGCCAAATATGAATGGAGAAAGTACTGAATACAAAACTAAGAACACTACAGAATTAAAGTGAAAACAATTTAGCAAAATTTCATTTAAAACAGCCAAAGCAGCTCTTGTTACCTTGTCTCAAAAATATCATAAAAAACAATAACTTTTTCCATTAAAATTTTTACTACTTAAAAATAATGCTTGCTTGGCAGTTATTAATAATATGAAAATTATTGTATTTTCACTTCTACTGTACACTTTAAATTATACCCGACAATACAAAATCTGTTATACTGTCAAACTCTTTTAAGTTATGATCACATTGAGAGAACTGAATTGAAATTAAGATTTTTCAAACCCATTGGTGTGGTGCCAGTATTTGTTGTACCATAATAAATTATAGTACCAGTGATTTGCAAAGTTATTACTGCACAACTGAACATAGCCTACAAGATTTTCTTAGCTCAAAGAGATCAAGAGCATATGTTTTCTGCTTAAAATGGTTACACTCATTTTAACCTGGACATTAACACTGTGTTTACCCAACTCTTTGCTTACAAATTCTGCAAAAAATGGAACTAAAATTTGTATATAGCCTCAATAAGAAAAGACAGAATGTTATTACATAAAACTGAATAGATAAAACATCTACATTAATCATTCAGATGTACATAAGACTTGTCCTTGATACAAGAAAATCCTCCAATATTTATTGTTTAATGTACACAGACTGTAGCTGGCTCACAGTTAACTGAGGACTTGCAAATATATTTCCTGATTTTTCCTTTCAGGCTACAGAGCATCTCTTTTGTAACATGTATAAATTAACAGCACACAAGCTTAATGATTAGTACAGAACATTCATGGTTAATTGAGCATTTTTGAAAACCGTACTTCCAATGTATTTTTCTGCATGTTTTGTATCGCTTCTGCCACATGTAAAATTATCACTATAATGGGTTTGATCACTTTATTCATGCACTGATCAAATGCAACAGAGACTGTTAGTAATGTTACTAACAAGCTAGTTCTTAATGTCTTGTGCAAAAAAATTAAGAGAAACTGAACTTGGTAATTTGCAAATGTTGATTTCAAAAGTGGTCTGTTAGCCGTGAACCAGCTGTATGCGTGTGTAGATTGAGTGACATAAACTGTTATAAACTTAAATCTTACTGTTAAACCAACCAGTTTCTGCTTTGATGTCTATAACATAAAAATAAATGGTACTTTCTTTTAAAAAATGATTACAAAACATTTTGAGGAAATTTACAGGAAAGTAAAAAAATGTCTCCGACAAGTGTAGATAATATAGGTATTATTTTCAAGGATGACGTTAATTTGAATTTGCCATACCTGGACGGTTAAGGATCTTGGTACTCCAGCAACGATGGCCAAAATACAATATCCAAAATCAAAACATTTCAGAGCAAACTTCCTTTTAAGTTTATGGGCGTTATAAAATTTTATTCATATTTTAAAATGTGCAAAGAAGTGGCAAGCAAAATAATTCTGATTTATTTTAAAAGTCAAAATATAAACGTAAAGATATAAGCCACTTACTGGTTTGCAAAATAATGGTTAAGTACACACATTTGTTATCAAAGGAAAGACTTAAGTTTCCTTAAAGTATAAATAATTATTTTGAACCATAAAATGGCAGCAACTGACTAAGACACATAAATAAAGTGGCCAGAACTTGCACACCTGGCCACAGGCAGTAAAAGCGCAAGCCTGGAGAAATGCAAGCTTCCTCAACTTTCACACATTCGAGATTCGTACAACTCGCTCTTTCATACATGACAAATTACCACCTCTAAATCAACGTTCATACGACCGATTTGGTCTTTCATACATCTAGCAATCTACCAACATATTGATTTTGCACTGTTAGTTGCCATCTAACACTGCCTACCATGTTTCCCAGCCTTCGCGGATCATATGTTATGAATGTTTAGATATAGTTGTCGTATCGGCACGATACAATGAGTGCGTCTCTTACATTTACACAACAATTTTACAGAAAGTAGGAAGCATATTTAATTACCTTATTTATTCACAAAGTACAGACAATCAAATACATATACAGGTGTTGAAAATCAACATTTCAGGTAAGAAAGTATTGCACATGTATATTTATTAGTGATTTTCAATTAAATACTTTTAAAAAAAACATGTTTATCAATTTAAAATATTATCTTTCTACCAAAATTAATTTTTTTTTTTTTCTTGTAATTTTGGAATGGAACCCTCTTATTACATGTGTATATATGATTCAACTTTCACACACATTTTCAGGAAGACATTATGTATGACAGTAGAGAACTGCCTGTCCACCAAAATGTGTGTGTAATGCAAATGAGGTTCATTTTCCAATTCAATCTCATAATACATAAGATGAAAGCAGTCATAAGATAAAAAGACAGAGTAATGGTACAAACATCGCAGTGTAATTATGAATGGTGGTGTAAAGCTTTTGTTACTTGTTATACGCTTAGATGGTCTCCTAACACTCTTTGGTGAGTTTATGGTATAATTGGTTACACATTTTTCGATAAGTTTTTTAGAATGTTGTGATACAAGAATGATTTAAAAAAAAAACAGGGGAGATGCTCTTTTTGATGGATCAATTTGGAGCATACGACAGATACTGGTAAGAGAAATATACATGCACTGTTTATGGCACCAACACACATGTTCAACAGCTCACAACCTAGGTAATACAGGCAATGAACCAGAAGTACCGCATTTGTCTTGCATCCAACTTGCTGCAGCAAATAACGCGGAAAGGGAGCTGAGAAGTATCATTACCTGGCCCACCGATGTTTGAAACACCACGAGTTACATTTCTATGGTAACTACCATGCAACACAAAAGCACGAGTTGGTAAAATCCGAAGAGTAGAGCAAGCAAAAGAGACGTGTAAGTATGCGACAGCACTTCGAGCAAAGTTTGATAAACAGTTAGAAACTGAACTTTACATTTTCATCAATGTAATGTGATAGATGATTTGGGCAGAAAAAAATTTAAAGAATTAACTTGACGAAGAGGCATGCAAACCACCATGCAAAGAAGCCATGCAGCACATTGAGAACTACACACATTTGTTGAGAAGTATTACAAAAGTCCCAGAACCAGTGAGAAAAAAATGTTCTTTAACTAGATACACTAGGCCAAATAACGTCGGGAGCGCAAATAAAAGGGTTCTTTGAGAAGGTCTCAAATGTGTTAACTGCATTACACCATAAGAAAAGTTATAGATGACATAATGAAAAAAAACTTCTGGCCTACTTTTTCATGCCTTCCATTTTTAATGAGTATAAAGTTTGGTCAGAAAACACCTTAAAATGGTTTAGATGCATTATGACATACTATCACAGAACATGATATGTCTACGTGGTTATTCAATATAATAATAAAGCAGAACTTTTGGGCTGACAAAACCTAGCAAGAGAGAACAACTGCCAATAGTAATTTTAAGGCGACATCTTTGGACAAAATGAACTGTATTGTAATAATACTGGTTTTAATTTGATTCAGACCAATTTGTTTTGAGTTGGTAAATTAAAATCTCAAGCTCAGTCACTCTTACAAATACAAATTCTCAATCTAACTTCCAGTAACTACACAATATGCCTTCGGTAAAGTGCGTGAACAGTAACCAGTTCTTTCAAACATGTTTCAAAGAACAATTATCGGTACTTATACGGGTTAGAAAAAACTAACGTTTTACCTAACATTATTCACATCTATGTTTGAATGAATGAAATGGAACTGAAATTTCTTACTGAAATTTTTATTAAAATAATTAACTCTTATAACAATAAAACTACACCAGTTTCAAAATGTGGTGAGACAATAAATGTATTTTCCGGCATCACTAACTTAAGAACTGCAACTATTAAGAGTACAAATAATTTACAGTCTGACAAGTGTTTAATCTTAAGCTAGGATTAACTCTTTTTTTTTTTAAAGTAGGTTATGTATACCATTCAAAGAAAATTTATTTATGGCAGTTGTAAATTTTGTTACGGGTATGATAATTACGTAAATTTCAGCTGATCAAAGGAGCGCATTCTATTAAATACTTTTGAGATAAACTGAGATAAAAGCTAAAAAAAACCATCAGCTTCAGGTCCTCGTTTTGCAACGCCTCCTGTGAAAATAATCACCTACCCAAAAATTACGGCCTAAATACTTCAAGAGAGAACCCCTATACAATAAATATAACACATCAGGTTTCTTCTAGAAGTAAATGTATAGGAAATCACTATCACTACAAACACTGAACAGCAAAACATCCATAAACAATGTAAAAACATAATGCTTCTGAGAAGGTCTGATTTATAATTCAATTAACTTTCTGTTAGACTCTCAAAAAAAAAAAAAAAAAAATCCATGACCTTACATTTTGGGCTACAGCCCATTCATGGTTACTTCCAACTTTTCTGAAACCCTGCTAAAGATATACTTCCAGGATATTCATTCGAACAAAGCATAATCAAGTCTAGAATAATGCACTAAAGGGACAATGCACTGCATTTGTACAGCAAACTCAGTATAATAATATTTTGTATAAGAACTATTTCTTACTAGGCATTACCAACACAACTATTTTCTTACTGTTGTTCTTCATATTAATTATAAATTAAATATTATAAATTATAGATAAAATATAAATAAAATTCCTATTTAATTAACAAAAAATAAGGTACTTTTATATTATTTTACGTTAACACAAGTATAAAACAATTAGAAAACAACTAATAAGTACATCATACATAGGGTGAGTTTTGAAAAGTTTGATTCAAAAAGTGTGAAAAAAACCACGAATGGACTATAAATGTAGAGTTCCATACAAAATTTTCTCACACACACAAATACAGCACAATTTTAACCAGCAAATTACACAAATCAAGAGCTGAGAAGATTTCACATACGGACTAGTACAAAATTTGGTAGTAACTATTATCTTTGAAAAAATTTACATGCACTGAGCCAATACAGATTACCTATATAAAATTTTTTTTCTGCGATACTGCTCTATTTTTTAAAAACAGGATATTTTTCAAATTAATTTACAGATAATGGATATTTGTTTCATGTCAAAAATTTTGTGCAGTTTGCATGGGGGAATAGTGGAAAGATAAACCCACTAAGTAAGAAGGGGTTTGCCATTGGGTTACAACTTGAGTGATACTGTTTATACATCTGAAAATATGTCATTTCATGCACAGCCACTAAAATGTGCAACATAGGTTATCTAATGATTCACGAGTGGGTGATTTTATTTTGTCTACAATTGTAATTTTTCTTCTTTGTATGCTTTGATTTATTCGTTACCTGTCTTGTATGTATATATTGTATTGTACTGACTTATGTTCCCTGAGCTATGCTGGCTTCATGGGATTCCATAATGTGAAATTTTTTTTAAAAATACATAAAAAAAAAAGACTAACAGTGTACACACATGTAAAATAAAGAGCACGATGGTAAATTATTTAAACTTATTTTACTATTATTTGGCACAATTGGATCAGAGTACAGGTGTAGTACAAATTTATTTACAGAAATCACAAAAATCTTTAGTTTACCTAACAACACAACACACTATGAAAATGTATCTAGTTCAGGGTTTTATTGAAGACCAAGTACTTTTAGAAAAGTATCCCCATCATAGACAAAAAGGTGAGCAATGGGCTGCTGAAGTTGAGAGGATGATAAAAGTTGCTAATGAATCTGGACTGCTACTAGCAATTTTCCTAAGCTGTAAACTACCCAAATTGAGCACTATGCGTACGTGAAGATTGAAGTCCCGTATGTCACATTGTAATTTCTTTCATGATAAGTGAGAGTACCAGTCAGAGACAGTCCTGCTGAAGTTCTTGCTGAGGTATCAAGAACAGCATCTAGCTAAGTTGCTGTACTGTCAGACTTCAGCACATGATGAGGTATATAATATGCAGATTTCGCCCAAGTTCAGAGTTTTGTACCTCCCCCATGTGCCCTTCTGAAAGACAGTCTAGCATGAAATCATTTACAGTCTACACAGTTCTGGCTGGCAAAGGAATTTCTGTTCCCGGTGTTTAAACTACCTGAGAGCCTGTGACCTTGACTCTCCCAGTTCTGGAGTTACTGTCTTGAAGGGCAAAGTCACTATACCAGTGGTCATCAGACCCTCGTTTGTGGGTTTTCTGAAATATATTTCCTCACAATGCATATTATCAGGAGTATCAGGAATTAATGTTGGAACTACTTCTACCTAAAACCTAAGACTTATAGCTAAATATTTCCTAGGCATTTTCATCTGTCACTTTTATTCAAAACATGTTCAATGGCAACTACTTTTGTTTACATCTCACTGTCTGAATTTGATCTTTGCATCCCAAGATTTAGAGTAAAAATTCCATAATTCACAAATTGCGCCACTTCAACTGCTGCTCTGCAATACAATTTTTATCAGAAAGGTTCACCAAATTATAACAGTGAAAGACCAAGCAAATATATGTCATGAGAACTGAGTTCCCTATGTCATCTTCTGTCATCAATTTAATAAGACATTTAATTTTCATGTAATTCCTGTCATTTAATTTTTCAGCCAAATTGTTTGTTTTAGAATGTTTAATTTACACACCTCTATGTACGACTGCATTTGTATTCAGATTTGTATTATTATAGTGAAGGAGTTTCAACTTTTCTTTATTGTGCGGCACCATGTGTAAGCCTTCACAGTTTCGCCAAAATTTTTCATGTGTTTTCAATTGTTTTCTAGTGGGAATATAAAGTTTTTAAATTTTAAAGTATGCTATTATTTAATGTGTTTAAGTTTAAATACCACAACATTGAGCAAACTTCATACAACTTTTGAAAATCACAACGTATCTTTATTCACAGATTTTCTTCTGTAAAATATTATGTTCCTTTTTAAAAACATTGTGAAAAAATTTATGCTGTGACTGCCTAGACGTTTCTTCACGTACTCTACTAGAAGGTTTACTTTTTGGTACGTACCTTAAAGCTTTGTCTCATACGCAATGTTGAATGTTTCATTTACGAGCCATTTTCAATTAAATAACTAAATATGTATAATTATAGCACATTTACATTTCACAAAATTGTTCAAATGTAGTTGCCAAATTTTATGTACACGTTATCTGACAATTGTGAAATGGCAAGTAACTAATAGTAACTTAATGCAGTAGCACTAATTACATTGTAATTACTTAACAAAAGTTCACAATTTATGTCTTTTCTATAGCGCAATGTATATAACCAAAGAGGAAAAGTTACAGTTTCAAAATAAGTGTCCCTTAACAACTGAAATAAGCTAGAAACCAGTAATTCAACATGACAATGATTTACTTATGTTTTCAAGTCATATGTTACATAAAGGGTAGTTTTTTTACAATTGCTATGTGGTGATTGTGTTTAGCAACACTAATTAATTTTTTTTTGCAGCTGCAATTGGACTACATCCGACATCAGCCTCTGCTTGATTTCAACCCAACATTGATTTTCAGTATTTTTGTGGTAGAAACTGTAGAACTAGCCAAGCCAATTTTGAAAACTTAAATTATTTTTGAAGCTCTGAGATTTAAGGGAATCAACACTGCTTGACCTTTTTCCATGTCAGGTGAAAGCATTTGTTCATTCCTGTGAGGGATGCTAGAAACGTAACACTACCTCTAATTCTGTTATTTATCAGTATACAGTTAAAATACACTTACCTGACCATGGAAGACCTGCATTCACAAAACGTTTAATTATTTAGCAGAAAATATTGTTTCCTTTAAAAAAAATAATAGCATATAAAATTTGAAATTTTTTTGAAACATATAAATAAAGTTTTATTAATTATATAAAGTACTTCAAATAATAAACACTGTTTAAAGAGCTGTGCTTATGCTGGGCTAATATGTACTTTACCAACCGCACCTGGTTTTCCAAGAAAAATCAGACAAGTGTATTCATACAAAACCTTGCTATTGTTTATAATACAATAAAAAAATGACTTGAGGTCACTGTACTGATGACATAAATGGTGGTATTAATTATACTGAGCATATATTCAACTGTACTGCTCTTTCCATTAGTGTTACTTGATCTTTGACTGTGACTCCCACCAAAAAGTTCATAAATATGTTGAGATCCCCGACGTTAATTCTACTGAACAACATATGTTCAACTGAACTGCATCATGCAAGATGTCTATCAACATGTGATTATTGAGACAAAGGTGAATACAGTAATTAAAATTTGTTTCTTTATGACTTTCAATAATTAATAACAAGGAGTTGGGGGCACAAAATTTCACGAGATTATTCTGCACGGGTGAATGAGGAGACGTAACCTGCAGAAGCAGAACCAACGCGGCTGACGTACCCCGCAGCAGCAGAACACGTTGGTTCACAGGTTATGCATTGCAGGAGAATCAGGGGAAAAAGTAGGAAAAAAAGAACATAAACCAGGAAATACTTCCATACAATTCAAGAAAGTTCGGCAAGCAGGAACAATTAAAAAAAATAATAAAAAATTTAATGTTGAAAGGTGCACACCACCTCAAGACAGAAACCAGTTGGGTTTGTGAGCATCCTACAGAGTCCCTTTGGAATTTAGGAGATACAGCAGTTTGAAATTTGACCCACCATTACAATAGTATAGTTAATGTGAGGTCAACAACACACCATGAGTAGAGGAGGTGAAAAATAGCATTTATGCAGAACATTAATAGCTTTTAAATTTTTACTTATAGCATTTATAACTAATTTTATTAATTTTTATATGTGGTGGTTATGATACGGAAAAAAAGAACTTTAACAACTAAAAAATGTATTAGTTATAAAAACAAACACTGACATAACAAAACTGCTAAAGTTTTTTCATCAGGCAGTTATGAAAATGAACATTATTGACATAGCAACACAACTCCAAAAGTTTTTTCCCTTCACATTGAATTAAAAGCCTATAGAATTGAAAGGCAGCATTGAACAAGTGTCCACAGTTTGCTCACTCATCCTGTTCCTTCTGTCTGTCACAATCAAGTTGCATTTGCCGAAAAATCTTTCGGCTTCGACACTGCTTACCGGTGCTCATATTAGAAGACAGCTGTTTGTGAAAGTAACTGTAGCCCTCAGCAAAAGTGTATGGGTTCATGCAAGACATAAACAAGAGTCCTTTTCTGATTTGTTCAGCTTTTTGCATGTTGACTTGCAGATTTCGGCCAGCTGTAGCAGGATTGAAAAGGGCACCTACACACTGGTAAAACCAGTTGGCTTCTGTACCACCCATGTGGTTTGCCAATGTCTGTAGACATCTTTGCATGCATGATCTGATCTGTCTCATGACTGCTTCTTTCTGAGTTAGATTTGAATGTTCTTTCAAAAGCTTAACAGTACCTTGTGGGAAAGCACAATCAGCTTATCGTTGCAGACTACTTTGCAACGTTACCAATTCTTCCCAAAACATGTGGGCGTAAGGGTATGCTGAACCTTCCAAGTCAGTAATAAGGATTTTCATTGTACCACGTGTTTCACTCACAAATTTCATTTTTATTTTGAGCTTCTGACCCAAGTGCGGATTCTTGAACATGTCGATGATGAACACACTGCTACTGTTGCGAAACTCACACCCTGAAAAGAAGCTTACAAGTTCCTGCACGCACTGAGCCAAGTATTCTACAGAAGTAAACCATTAATTCCATCTTGTTAGGTGTTGGAAACAAGACTGCAGGTAACTCTGGATGATGTTCTTCCAAGTAATTTTCCTCCAATGAAGAAATGCCATTTTCATTTTTGAAACTAGTGAGTTAAGTTCCTCAAATTCCTTTGAGGCAACAGTCACCAAATGAGTCTGATTTGATGTGCCCAGCACTGAAAGTGAATAAGTTTTTCACCTAGAATAGTCTTCAAAGCAGCAAAACAAGTTCCCATATACCGAGCTGAATCGGAAACGATACCCACTACATTGTCATAAGATACAATGTACTCATTTAGTGTCTCAAGGATAGCTTGACTGCAAGTTGTGCCATTTGCTTTATTTAAAAATGAGCACCTGGCCAAATAAACTTCTTGTGCTGCTGTTGCAGACGTTTTACGAAAAAGTACAGCAAAAACACACCTAACAGAACTTCACCCCCACAATTGCAATTTGCTTGTTTTGCAATGCTTGTATGATTTGTTCCTGCATTGCTTCACCAACCAAAGGAACATAGTTTTTTCTAGATGCTTGGGGTATATCTCCAGAACGAGGAATGTACTTGCTTATGTATGCCCTTACAGGTGGTCCTCAATTTTTCGTAGAGGGACGTTGGCATTGAGAAACATTTCCAGTCTCTTCAATAAATTCCTGTTTCTCAATTTTACCTTTTTTTTTATATTCTGCAGTGGTTCAATGTTGCCAGTCATTTGTTGTCATTCTGCTCAATAAATTGCTTCATTTTGTCAATGTGACCTGATGTTTTACGTGATTTTCTGACGTATCCTTTTTCCCCCAGTTAATGTGAAGGTGCACATACATTAAAATATTCATATCACTTACATAAAAATAATGGGACTTATACTCCGTTACCCACGAATGTACCGAAACAGACTTGGTCCATCCCATTTTCGCGTAAACACGATGGAAACAGTTACTGTAGCCATTAAAATACAACTACTTTGTCTAAAATCCGCGTATATGCTGATAAACACAGCGTGAAAACAAAGCAAAGATGATGAAGATAGGCAAGTACAGCACACTGTATGTGTAGAAGATTGCACTACGAATGGCCGACGATCAAGATATATAGAACCATAGTAACGTACATTCTACTTTGATTATTCCACTGAGAAAATATACAATGGCCATATATTCTTTGTCTTGTATTGTTAGTAGACGTTGTAGGCACTGGTCAAAGCAGTGTTGGCTGCAATTCACTGTAAGGATGACATAATAAGTTACTGCAAAATGGCGCAGTCTGTTTTTAAGCCGTAAATTATATTTTTTTTTGTGCAAATTTGCTAGAAATTGTTATTTTCATGTTTAATAGCAAGTAAATAACTTACCACATTTATTCGCAGCAATACTGTTTTTACGATTTTTCACCGTCTCTAACCATGAGGCAAAGGGAAAGTGATAGGATCAAGGAGTGCCAAATTCATATACCATAGGTCAAATAATTTCAGAAATATTGGGAATCAAAAACTAACCACTTAAAAACTCAAAATTTTGAAAAAATCCCTAGCATGTATTAAACTCATCCTTGAAAGATGCCACACTGTAAAAATTTAACTTCCTAGGCCAAAACGCATGGAAACATTGAGCGATCAAAACTTTGGAAGCAGCAAAAAATTGAACCCCACCTTTAATCATACATACTCCTAGGGTTTCGGATGAGGGCTAAGTGTAACAGGATGTTCAAACGAAGAAAGAGGGAGGGTTAAAAAAAAAATTTGATGTTGTGCAAAAGTTGTTAAGGATAAGGTGGGAGTAGGTGTAGATATAATGATTTTTGAAGCATAATTTTCAGTACCAGAGGCGCACGAAAATTTTTTTAACCACCTTAGAAAATGGGAAAAAGTTGGAAAAATGAGTGAAAACTGAGGGGGAGAGGGGAATATTCACAAAATAACTTTTGGTGAGCAGAGAGAAAATTTTGAAAAATATTCCTCCCATATTTAAAAAAAATTAAAAATTGTCAGAGATGGCCGCTGCATCAAAGGCTCAAAACTGTTGAGGTCCTGACAGTGCTTACCTAGTCCCCTCACTATAAATCAAAATTTAACCCCCCCCCCTTAAAATCGTACAGTTAAGGTGAAGTCCAAAATGACATTTTAGGTTGAACTGTCTTGGAGATATTGGGAATCTAACAATGGACCCACATCAAATTTAAAAATTCATCAGGCTGGGAGAAATGGCCCTTTAAGAGAAGACCAAATGCCAAATTCCTAGTCCCCAACACAGGCAGGGCAGAAACAGCTCGAAAACAAAAATAGGAAACAGCTCGAAAACAAAAATATGAAACAGCAAAACATACTCACTGCATCAATCTCCTCAGAGGAAAAGGAGAACAGGAGAGAGGTGGGGATGGAACGAGGAGGAGCTGAGGGAGGTAGCACCCCCCCNCCCCCAAATTTGCATATTTTAGCACCAAATTTTTGTATTAATATATAGATTCAAAACCACATTATCTGATTTTCCCATGAAATTTCACTTGCCCTTACAAGTAATGCCCCACTCAGGCATAGTACTTACACAGTACGTATTTTGCGACAAAGGGGTGCCATATATGTCCTTCCATGATACAGGTTTATTTGGAAGACTTGTGTCTATTGAAGTAAATCAACATTTTAAAGATAACTATCCCAATTTTCCCCCAAAGAAGTCCTGAAAACTGACTTTCCACTCAAACTTATGCACCTCTCTATGTTTATAGACACTTTTAGTAACAAGGAGAGGTCCAGTATACACTTCTGTGGAATATAATTTTATTTAGAAAATATTTGCCTATTAAATAAAATTTTAATATAAAAAGCACAACTTTATGTCAGAGATGAATAAACACAGACTTCACTATATATATAAAAAAAAATGCACACGCACACAAACACATATCACACACAATTTTTGGAATTTTTAGGGGATGAAATTGGTTGGTTTACATTTTACATCAGAGGTAACAATTTTATGAAGTCCTTCTTGGGAACCATTACACCTCTTAAAATCTCCCCCCCCCTTTTTTTTTCTCTCTCTCTATATACATATATATATATGATTTAGCTACGAGAGCCATTTTAACAACAGTTTAAGTACAATTTTAATTCAACTTAAGCACTTAGGGGGGGTCGGGTTGGGTCAAAATTAGTCCAAATTCCAATAACAATCCTTTTACCAGAAAGGGGCCAAGGCGAACCCGAATCGATTCCCGGTGGGGGCGCTCCCGGATTTTTGCATGTGGGAATCGTACCAGATGATACCTCTGGTCGCAGAGTTTTCTCTAGGATCTCCCATTTCCCCTGCATTTGCATTCTGGTGCTCTCCATACTCACTTCACTTCACCCTCATCAGCTCTCAAGACCTCAACGGAATTTTTTTATGGCTAACAGTCTGCTAGTAGAGTTAAACTTAGGAGTGTGTAATGAGCTGCCACAAGAGAACCAAAAATTTAGGTCTATTAAAACATATCTAACTGTGAAAGTGTATAGTGAATTTGGGAAGAACCTTAGGCCAGCACCCTGTAAAAGTAGCATGGGAAAAATGCATTAAGAAGGCTTGCAAAAACAATGTGATGAAAGTTAATTGTGGTGAAGGCAAACTGCTATTGTAGTACAGTATGCAGAAAAGGTAGGAGGAAGTAATGTCGAAGGGGTGTAGGGCCAATGTACATAACCTCTACAGTGTTTCCCAGTCAACTTGGTTAAGTTTTGCATAAGATGTTTCCTTGTTAAGCATGTTTCAATTTCCATCTATGATTTTGGATTTAAAAAATTGTTATATATTTATGTGGACCTACTGGAAAAATTTATGTTCCCACACCAAAGGTATTTGTAGACCACGAATTAACCTGAACCATTCACAATCTTTTCAAGGAACAAAAAGTTTTTCCTGAAAGAAGATTTTAAAAAAACAATTTTACCACAATGCAACATGTCAACAAAATTTTTTGAGACAAAAAAAGTAAGTTTCTTGTTTTTCTGGTAAGTGCCCACTGCTAACCTTTCAACTGCTTTATGGCGCAACTGTCAAACATGAATGCACACTTAGTATTGTTTTCCCCAGGACCTTGAAGTCTAACCAAACACCTTAAAAGAGCATAGATATCAGTGCACACGCTTGTGTGCCAACTTGCAGGCCTGCTCACTAGTCGGCACATCCGCAGGCTTTCGTGGATCACGAGGCGACACGCGGATCATGAGGCGACACGCATAACCATAAGATATGTACACAAGAGCCATTTCTCCACATAGATCAAGGTGAAACAGTTGTTCGCTATACCTACAGATAGAAAAAAATACTATGGGCTGATACCAAATTACTACACCACAGTATATTTTAAATACAGAAACACGCCCTGCCTCACAAAGACCATCGGTCCAACCCACGTTCAAATGAATACGACAAAACGTGGACATCACGAAGTGTCACAACAGAGCCTCTCCGGCTGAAGCAGTCTACACTGGCTTGCAGCGCAGTTGGGGCCAACTAACTTTCCCTTTGATGCGCTACTCAGGAGAGCAACAGAGGATTTTTCAATGTGCACGTACTTATAAGCATGTTGTAGCTCATGAGCACATCCACACTGCCACAAACTACTATACAGTATGGAAGAGCACCTTTAACACTACTTCAAAGAGATACAAAATACACCCATTTTAATGCTGTTTTACACGGATCTTTAACACTGACCAAATACTTATTGCTGGTCTCCACCGAAAAATCATGCATCAATTACTGTTGTATTTATTTAAAGCCACAGTAGTGTTATGTGAAATATTTCGTAATAGTAAACTGTACATAAAGGATTGTGTTTTTTTTTAAGCAAACTGGCTTTAGGAGCAAAATGGGTGTTACTAATCAAATTGTAAACAGAACATTTAAATCTTATCATACGAAAGCCACGGTTACCTCCTACAAAACTGCTATAAAGTGATTTTATCAAGTGTTTCCTATTTTACCATGAGTTCTAAATCTGTGTGAACACTGACTGCTCATCAAATTTTCGAAAGCAAAACTACTGAAATACAAGTGATTGAATTTGCCATGTTTTTCCTAAGGCACCGGCTATGACTCGCTGTCATTAAAAATTAAAACCCTTTACAAACTTGTAATCAGGAATTTAATATATATTAACTATGCATAAAATTTTTATACATGTATGATATATACATACACTGCCATAGATCCTCTAGCATTTTTACAAGTAAGTTTAGACCAAAACTAATTAATATTAATCAACACAGAGTCTTGATAAATACAGTAAAGCCTCAATTTCACATTCCCCACAATTACATTTTCCCCTTAAATACACTGATTTATTCAGGTCCACCATTTTCCCTATGTTTGAAATGTGTTACATTCCTTACATTTACGCTGCAATTTGATATGATTTCCCATGTTCTACCATTACATTTCAATCCATGTGGTAAAAAAAATGTGGAGATCCATCATTTCAAATTTGTCCCCATGAAAGTGAAAAACAGGGGTTCTACTGTATTTGTTTTGTGAATATAAAAATTAGTTCAAAGGCTGCTTTACACAGGTACCTTATTTACTCGCATACATAATAGTCACCATCGCGTAATGCCCACACTCATGTTTTGGGAGGCATAATTTGGTACAGTGGCTTGGGGTAACTTTGTATCATCAGGGCAACTTTGTACCACCTGCCTAATTTTATTTTAAATGAACACTCAAAGAATAACTTCACATTGCCATGTTCCTTACAAATTAAATATTTAAGAATGAAGTATACAGCAAGGTAGAGGCTGTTCTTATTTGGTACAAAGTTACCTCAAATGACTGTATTTAAATTTCCCCGCACATTCCCCACACCTTATTTGTGAAGAACCCGGTGGTTGAAACATGATTTTGGACAGTCCTGTACATAACAGTAAATACATGACTGTTATCCAGAGCACGGAACTCCATTAACCATGAGTGGTGTATTCTTATTGGCTGTACTGGTAGCGCGAAAATGGAGTAGGGAAGGTAGTGTATGCTTGGCAACAAGACTGCGAGTGGTTTAAATGTGGAGTCGTGATCCGTGAAGTTGTTAAGTGTGTAGTTGCTATAAGCGAATGGGGCAAGTACAGTTCGTACACAGCAAATTTTAAGTTGTGTGTAATAGCATGTGGAACAACATGGGCATTGGGTAGCTGAGCGGGAATACTGCGTCAGTGAAAATAACGTGCACTGGTGGAGGAAGCAAAAAAGAAAAACTGCGGAAGACAAATTACACCAATAGTGCTTTTCACAGCCCCAAGCATGGCAAGTTTCCTGAACCCAGCAAGAAAGTGGTGGAATATATCAGAGAGCTACGAAATAATGGGTGCAGAGTTTCATTGAAAATGGTTTAATGTAAGGCACGGGAAGTCCCACACATCCAGAACATTTTGCATACTCAGTTCAAGGCCAGTTGTGGCTGTGCGACGAGATTTATGCAACGGGAGAATTTTACCCTCTACTATAGAACTTTGCTTTCCCAGCAGCTACCAGAGCACTACAACATCAAGTTAATTAACTTCCACCATTTTGTAACAGAAATGTAAAAGCCAATGAATACATTCTTTCACAAATTGGAAATGCGGATTAAACCCCTGCCTATTTCGACATGCTGAAAAATACAATGGTGAATGAAAAGGGAGCACCAAGTGTAACAGTGTAAAGGGAAACAAATGGTAATGCTGCACAGTGATGCTAACAGTCACTGCTGATGGGTGGAAACTTCCTCCATGCACAATTTTCAAACTGAAGATTATGCCCAAGGGTGTTACGTTTCCGGCAGGCATTCAAGTGCGCGTGCATGAAAATTCATGGATGGATGCCACCCTTGTTAACGACTAGGTAAAGACAGCATGGAACAGAAAACCAGGAGAACTTCTGAGAAAACTAGCTTTCTATTTTTTGTACTTATCTAGTAGACGAGGGGAAGACTGACATGGCACTCATATTAGGCGGCCTTACATCAGTCCTGCAGCCCCTTGTTGTCTTCATAAACAAGCCATTCAAGGGTCATCTCCATCAGCTTTATTCAGAGTGGAAGATTAGTGGCACCCAAGAACTGACTCCGGGCAGAAACAAGCAGCAGTCACTCCCAATGATCTGCGAACGGGTGAAACAAGAGCTGGGCTCTGATAAGTAACATGATCATGAAGAGATTTAAGATAACGGCATCTCTTTGGAACTTGACAGCAATGAGGATGACGTTCTGTGGCAAGAGAGTAATGATGAGCCTCGCAAGGGAAGCAGAGGACACTAATGATAAATGTGATTCAGACAACACAGGCACAGAGTGAACATGATGAGCAGTCACGTCAGCAACATCTTGCAAACCAAATATTTATGTTGGGTTTTGTTATGTGTCTAATGCTGTGTTTTAAACGAGTTTTTAGTTTACCGTGCACATACCTCCCTTTTAGAGTAATATCACTCGTTAAAAGTGTGTCGGAAATAAACGTACTTAAAGTAGGCCTAAAAGTGCATATTTTTGTTAGCGGTCTTGCAACAATTATTTCATAATACTCAAAGTTTTTTTCCCCGCATAATGCTTGCACTCAATATTTTTGGTGCAGAAAATGGTATAATTAGTGCGGGGATTATGCTAGTAAATACTGTAGTTTTGAAATGCCAAATTTATTTAAATTACAACTTTGATATTATCACAAAAAGCGTTCAAAACCCTTTGCAGCAAATGTTAGTATTTGGCAATCTGACGTTACCATGCTTTAAAATCAAAAGTAACTTTGATCACGACATATTAAATAAGAAAAAATTGTGTTAAAATAAAGTCATAATTAGTGTATACCAAACATGTGGTTTCTAGATGTTCATTTGGGTGTTGTATGTTTACAAACTGTTGTTTTGACTTGGGACACCAAAGTAAAAGCGAAAACTTGTTGAAAATACATAAAACCATGCTGCATTATTAATTTAATTTAAAAAGAAAGAGGGACTGTAATAACATCCACCCAAAACACAAATGCATGGTGGCACTCTTTTACAAGACAGTAATTCCTTATAAACCATGGCTTCTCCTCCAATGTGCCTGCAAGATTTCTGCACTTGTAATGAGTTGCACAGCACCTGGGCTTGGTGCTTATACATTATTTAGCTACAAACGGATAACTTTATGCTCTTACAGGACTTCACTTATTTAGACGACAATCAACTGAAATAAATTTATATTCCAGTAAGACATTCTCTCATTTTCCTGCAAGAAACTACTGAAAATGGACTTCACACTTCGTAAAACTTAAGGGCCACTCAATGTTTGAATTAAATTAATACTGAATGTAAAGATCAAGTTGGTTTTATGCTAGACACAATCAAACACACATTTCACAGAAAGAAAACAGTGCCATGTTTTGTGAGCAAGTTTGATATCTTAAGCATTCAATTTATTAAAAGTTAAATTTGTTTTTATGAAAGTGACTTATATACAACCTGAAATATCATTAAAAACATGTCAGTAAAGTCTCGGTAAATACTGTAGTGTTGACTCACTATGTTAACAGGTTCAGTGGTTCACAGGCATTATAGAATACTGCAGAACGCCGTCACCGCCGGCCATAAATCACTACCTTCAATCTGTAAAATCAAGGACTATTTCTTGCCTGAAAAGTTGTATGCCTTTACAAGTGTGTGTCGATAACTATCTGTCTGATACATCCAATTTCTGAGTGCTGATGCGTTAATTCGTTGACAGGTATAACCTATTCCTCTATTTCCCATAAAAACCTGTATAGTACAACAGTTTTTTCAACAAAAGTATTTCAGAAAAATGTTAACCTCCACAGTTCACAATGGATTACAGTAGTACTAATAGTAAAGAAATGTAAATAACAAATTTTGTACAAAATTCTTGGAATCTGTAACATTTAAGTTTCTGTATGCAATCATAAAATATACTTTCTATTTCATAAATTTCAAGAATTAACTTTATACTGGCATATATCAACACTGGCTTAGTAAAGCTCTGTAATGTAGATAATAAATTTAAAAACTTTTAAAAATGTAAATTGGCTCTTTTTGATATAATTTCTAATAATTAAAGGGAATTTTATAAACAGTTATGTTAATTACAGCTCATCTACATAAAATACAGATTTATAGTCCCCAACACTTATGATACAAAATAATTTATTAACATTTTACAGCATTGAAAAGAAATTCTTTTTGTGTACACCAGACTATCTCAGAAACACTAGAAAGGTAGAGAAAAAATCTGTAAATACTTCCTTACCTTGTGAAGATGTTCCTGGAGCACCGTCTGAATTTGGAGGAAGAGGCTGAGCACCGAGATCTGCAAATAAAAAAATTTCACACATTAAAATAAATTTTTTACTTACTTTTAAAAATCTAATTAAGGGAAAAGATAATAACATACATCCTATTCACCTGTAATGTATCTAAAACACACATCAACCAATTAATGCGTACACATACACTATACATTGAGAAGTTTATGAAGAAAATGGAAAAAGATGCAAAAACACAGGAACAAGACAAAGCAAATAAAAAAATTAAAAAATGTATGAGGGGAAAAAAGGAGGAAAAGAATATGGAAAGGTAAAGAGTGAATGAAATGAGGAAAATAAAAGAGGCAAAGGGAAGTGGAAAATAAGAAAAAGGAAGAATAAGAAAAGAGGGAATTATATGACTACATGAAGGAAAAGACATACAATGTAAAATAAGAAGAAATAATAAAGAAAAGAATAAGGAAGAGGAAAGTCCAAGGGGGTGAGGGAGAGAAAAAAAAGGGCAAGGAGAGAGAAAAAAACAGAGAGAAAAAAGGACAGGGGCAAGAAAATAAAGGAGGGGGGGAAAAGAACAGGAGAAAAAAGGAGGGGGAGAAAAAAAAGAAGAGGGGGAGAGAAAAAAGTAGACAGGGAGGGGGTGAAAGAAAAAAGAAGAGGGATGAAAGATAGAAAAGTGAAAAAAAGGCAAGGGGTGAAAAAAAAGGTGAGGGGTGAAAAAAAAGGTGAGGGGAGAGAAAGGAAGGAATATTTTTCTACACCTTATGTGACACATCTGAGTGTCAGAATTAATATTTATTTGATTTCTTTTAAAAATTTTGTATTTTTCTTATATGCCTTCTGCAGCTTGTTTATGCGCGAGATAGATCATTCTTAGATTAAAAGCCCTTCACCAACAAAGTTTAATTTGTTGACATAAAATTTATATTAAATATTTAAAAAATATAAATTATATATAAAATGCCACAATATTTTTAAATTATATAAATTCAGATATGTATTACTTATAATTTTCACCATGTTACGTTTTATTAGAAAATTATTTTTTCAAATACTGACAGCTAGTTTTGTTTTTGACACACATCATAAAGTATACATATTATTGTTTTGTTATGAAAGAAGTAGTTTGTAATATCAGTTATTTTGAATTCCAAACGAACAGAGTAAGTTTTATGTTTAGATGTGACATAATAGTTTCCGTTTGTAAGTGCAAAGTCTGTTGGGAGCAACAAACCTTTTAAAGTACTGTTTGAAAAGGGGAGAACATTCCGAGCAGCTATGACAAACGGACGTGAGTGGGTCGCGCACTCAGGTTACCTGCGAAGTTTTAAGTGTTAATAGTATGTAAAGCTGCAAAATTAGACACTTCAAGATGCGTAGCAAACTCGCTACACGGAGGCAAAGTTAATCAAGAGGCCCAAAGCGGCATTAAAATCTTAAATAATAAAAAATTCAGACCCATAAAAGCTTTTCCCAGCATGCAGGTAACCGTTTCTTTTTTTGTGTATTAAAAGATTGCGATTGTCGCATCAGTCATAAAAAAATTTGAACAGTTGCTTAACAATACAAAGTTTGAGTTTGATACATTTTGTTTTAATTTACACAGAAGAAACTTTTATTTTTTTGTACCTATGTCCAGACCCAGTAAAGATACTTATATGATTAATTTTGAGCTAGCAGAAATTTTGATAATGGAACATTTTCTTTTGAAGTACTGTTCATTTAAAGTAGCAAAACATATTTAAACTTATTTTGAGAACAATTAAGTAATTTTTTGTTCCTCTCGACCTAAGCATATTCAAAAAGGAATATTTAAACAAGTATATTTTAATATATTAATACTTCAACAGATAATGAAAATCGAGTAAAATAAGGAATTTTGGAATACTTCTGCAATCTTTATTAAATTTTGAGTTTGAGAGTTGCAACAATTTTAGTAAATGAACACTTTGCTTAACAACCCAAGCGTTTTGTTTATTTTGATGGTAAAAGCCAATGTTGAAATTCTGTTTACCGTAACAAAAGGGTTGTGTGTGTTAGTACACTGATGGAATTTCTTAATGGTTCCTTAAATTCAGAGTTTGATCACGGCAGGACAGACATACAATCTGAGCAACAATCAAGTCGGCCAAGCACATCCAACACAGATGATAGTACGTGGTGTATTGAAGGTGTGATTCAGGACTNGAGCAACAATCAAGTCGGCCAAGCACATCCAACACAGATGATAGTACGTGGTGTATTGAAGGTGTGATTCAGGACTATCATCACATTCCACTTGGCGATATTGCTAAGGAACTGAACATCTCAGTAGGCAGTGTGCAAAATAAGGATTTCCCCTGGAAAATTAACACACTTTAATTGATGCCATTAAAATAATTACTGTATATAATGTTACCAGGCAAAGTATTGGGCTAGTTGCGCACTTTATTTTTGAAACTATCACACACTCAAAATGTAAAANGCAAAGTATTGGGCTAGTTGCGCACTTTATTTTTGAAACTATCACACACTCAAAATGTAAAATTTTTGAACTCCTTTGTAAATCATCAAAACGGTTTCCTATTGGCTGTGTATGGATGTAGTTGTACATGTTTTGATTTCACAATCTTAGCGTCACCATACGAACATGTTAGCCGGTCGCCGTGGATTAAAGAGAAATGCTGGAATAAGGATGAAATTGTTTTTGTTTCTTGCAGAATTTACTAATGGTTTTAACCTGATTTTGCTTAATTTTTGCAGCTTCTTTGATGTTTGAAATGTCGGGTGTTTCAAAACACCATTTTAATACAGCATTAGGAAATTAATTTCAATTTGTAAATATTTTATTCAAGAATTTTACTCTAACAAATAACCACTTTACTGCACTTCTATTCATCACTGATTTAGATTCATGTTATTACGCTTAATTGAAGTATTTTCCCGGAATCACTTTTATCATTTGTGATATTGTATTCTATTTTTAAAAAAATTAAAGAAATTTTTTTTATGAAATTGAAGAAATCATGGAACATTTTCACAGAAAAGGGGTGTGTTTATTTATTCATAAAAATGTTAATATTTTCTGTTAAAATGATTCCTTAGAACTGNATGTTAATATTTTCTGTTAAAATGATTCCTTAGAACTGCAGGTATGATCACAGCATCTTCGTTATGAAATTTTTTTTGTAGATTGACGCGTGACGAGTACATAGGGTTGGAATTGCGCTGTATTCACACCCNGAGCAACAATCAAGTCGGCCAAGCACATCCAACACAGATGATAGTACGTGGTGTATTGAAGGTGTGATTCAGGACTGTCATCACATTCCACTTGGCGATATTGCTAAGGAACTGAACATCTCAGTAGGCAGTGTGCAAAATAGGGATTTTCCCTGGAAAATTAACACACTTTAATTGATGCCATTAAAATAATTACTGTACATAATGTTACCAGGCAAAGTATTGGGCTAGTTGCGCACTTTATTTTTGAAACTATCACACACTCAAAATGTAAAATTTTTGAACTCCTTCGTAAATCATCAAAACGGTTTCCTATTGGCTGTGTATGGATGTAGTTGTACATGTTTTGGTTCCACAATCTTAGCGTCACCATACGAACATGTTAGCCGGTCGCCGTGGATTAAAGAGAAATGCTGAAATAGGGATGAAATTGTTTTTGTTTCTTGCAGAATTTACTAATGGTTTTAACCTGATTTTGCTTAATTTTTGCAGCTTCTTTGATGTTTGAAATGTCGGGTGTTTCAAAATACCATTTTAATACAGCATTAGGAAATTAATTTAAATTTGTAAATATTTTATTCAAGAATTTTACTCTAACAAATAACCACTTTACTGCACTTCTGTTCATCACTGATTTAGATTCATGTTATTACGCTTAATTGAAGTATTTTCCCGGAATCACTTTTTATCATTTGTGATATTGTATTCTATTTTTAAAAAAATCACAGAAATTTTTTTTATGAAATTGAAGAAATCATGGAACATTTTCACAGAAAAGGGGTGTGTTTATTTATTCATAAAAAAGTTAACATTTTCTGTTAAAATGATTCCTTAGAACTGCAGGTATGATCACAGCACCTTCGTTATGAAATTTTTTTTGTAGATTGACGCGTGACGAGTACATAGGGTTGGAATTGCGCTGTATTCACACCCTGAGAGGATAATCCTCGGGACAGTCCCAACGTATAAGGATACGCGGGGAAAAACCGAAGTTGAGAGAAGCAGGGTAAGTCCCTAGAATTAGCTGATATAAGCCCTCTAAGAAGGAATCAAGGGAACCCCAGCCGAGGATTAATGCAGACAAAGCTCACAGGAACCCCCGAGATGCTTGCCGCACCCCTCCCTCCCTCCACCTAGTTTGAGCGCCCAAGCAGCTGACAAGACACGAAATCCTACACAAAAAAACGTACGAGGTACACAGGGGATTTCCCATTTTCTCTCTCTCTCTCTCTCGAGAATCTGCTGACAGCCAACTTGAATATAGCGGGAGACATGTTAAATTGAGGCGCAACCAAGGAGTGGTGGTCAGTTGTTCGAGGAGTGGTAATCAGTTGTTGACGAAGAGTTGTTCGGCAGCCGCGATGCGAGACAGAGAAGGCAGTTAGGCGAGAGGCAGTCGTATCACCGGGCCAGAGTTCGGACCCGGCCCAGGCAGTAATGTACAATCAGTTGTTCGCAGTCAGTTGTTCGGGAGCAATTATCGCTAGTCAAGATGGGAGTTGTTCGGCGGTACAGCCGCAAGACGAGACAGATGCAGCCGAAACGGGAGTAATCAGTCGTGTGACGAGAACAGTGCCAAGAATATGAGTAAATTCCCAGAGACGAATGGTAGCCCCAGTCCGAGAGGCGCCATTCCCCGAGAAGACGTAGTCGTGCGCCGTATTGCGACGAGGCGAGCAGTCAGTCAGTGAGTCAATAGCGACGTCACTGAGGAGAGAACCCAGGAACCGCCGAAATTTCATGTGTAAATTCCCGAGACAAACCCAGTAAAAGTGCAGAGAACTTATGAGTTCATTTCCGAAAACGTAGTGGCAGTTTCTGCGGTGGGGAAGTCAAAAACGCGAGCCGGAAGCAGGACGAAGAGACGCGCTCTCCAACCAGGAACGCCAGCAGAGGTCACAGAGAAAGTACAAGTACGGGAAACCAATCCCGGACTTCCAAGAGAGTCAGTCAAAGCCGCAGGAAGAAGCCAACTTAGTACAGCACGCCAACGAGAGCCAGTCCGAGGGCCTGCCAAAGGGCCACCCAACTCACCATGCCTCAGCTACCAACGAAGACAACTCATCAAAACCCGCAGTCACAGATAAGTAGAAGAACGTCTCCCTTCAACAACCTTCCCCGACACTAGTATTCAGCCCACCAGCCCTTCAGGCTTACGACTTGCAGGAGGGCTCAGTCTCGCCAGTGTGTGTAAATAACTATATGACCTTCAGACAAATAAATTACTGGTGTGTTAAATAACGGAGAATACGAGTATTTGTTTACCCCTAACGCAACAATCACAGGTGCCCTTAGTCTGCACCAAAATAATTTAACTNATCACAGGTGCCCTTAGTCTGCACCAAAATAATTTAACTGTATAAACTACTAGCCACCATCCTGTATAACTCAGGTGGCCTAGTAGTGACAAGATAATAAAAGGGCTTGAGCTCAAGCTCTGGAACTTTTCAGCAGACTCTCTCAAGCTCGGCTCCAACTAAAGGTCCAAGACTTGCAGACCTCTACTAAATATGAATGCTTGTAGGAGAGCAACAATCAGGAATGTCATCATGTGAGCCAGTGACCAAGAAAAAAATGCTGAGGGCATCAAAATACAAAGACCAAACCAACCTAGACAAAAACATGGGTTTGTTCACACACTCCTAAAGTTTCAACTGACAAAAAAAAAACCATAATTAGAAGACCACCCTACAGACTGCCCCACATTTCAGACATGAAAAAATTTTCTGCTTCTGACAGAGGACTGATTCAATTAACAATACAAAGCTGTGTACAAAACCGTACAAAAAAATTGTTAGTCATGAAATTGTTTAATGCTACGAAAAAGGTACCAGGTATTCAGCAGGATTACTGACTGTAGAATACCTTAAAGACAGATTAGAATTCATTATTATTTTGTTTAGTTCCACATCAAATTTAAAATTTCAGTGGGGAAATCTAAGTACACCAAGGTTAATAATGTGACTGTTTACCAATGAAGAGAGATGTGATAAACTGACTCATAGTAAGTGTAAGAAAAAACACCTGACCTAAAAAGCAAAATATTTATTGAAATTTGTTAAGACAATTATTTTTCCATCTCANGCCGGAGTTCGGACCCGGCCCAGGCAGTAATGTACAATCAGTTGTTCGCAGTCAGTTGTTTGGGAGCAATTATCGCTAGTCAAGATGGGAGTTGTTCGGCGGTACAGCCGCAAGACGAGACAGATGCAGCCGAAACGGGAGTAATCAGTCGTGTGACGAGAACAGTGCCAAGAATATGAGTAAATTCCCAGAGACGAGTGGTAGCCCCAGTCCGAGAGGCGCCATTCCCCGAGAAGACGTAGTCGTGCGCCGTATTGCGACGAGGTGAGCAGTCAGTCAGTGAGTCAATAGTGACGTCACTGAGGAGAGAACCCAGGAACCGCCAAAATTTCATGTGTAAATTCCCGAGACAAACCCAGTAAAAGTGCAGAGAACTTACGAGTTCATTTCCGAAAACGTAGTGGCAGTTTCCGCGGTGGGGAAGTCAAAAACGCGAGCCGGAAGCAGGACGAAGAGACGCGCTCTCCAACCAGGAACGCCAGCAGAGGTCACAGAGAAAGTACAAGTACGGGAAACCAATCCCGGACTTCCAAGAGAGTCAGTCAAAGCCGCAGGAAGAAGCCAACTTAGTACAGCACGCCAACGAGAGCCAGTCCGAGGGCCTGCCAAAGGGCCACCCAACTCACCATGCCTCAGCTACCAACGAAGACAACTCATCAAAACCCGCAGTCACAGATAAGTAGAAGAACGTCTCCCTTCAACAACCTTCCCCGACACTAGTATTCAGCCCACCAGCCCTTCAGGCTTACGACTTGCAGGGGGGCTCAGTCTCGCCAGTGTGTGTAAATAACTATATGACCTTCACCTGTGTGTTAAATAACGGAGAATAAGAGTATTTGTTTACCCCTAACGCAACAACCACAGGTGCCCTTAGTCTGCACCAAAATAATTTAACTGTATAAACTACTAGCCACCATCCTGTATAACTCAGGTGGCCTAGTAGCGACAAGATAATAAAAGGGCTTGAGCTCAAGCTCTGGAACTTTTCAGCAGACTCTCTCAAGCTCGGCTCCAACTAAAGGTCCAAGACTTGCAGACCTCTACTAAATATGAATGCTTGTAGGAGAGCAACAATTAGGAATGTCATCATGTGAGCCAGTGACCAAGAAAAAAATGCTGAGGGCATCAAAATACAAAGACCAAACCAACCTAGACAAAAACATGGTTTGTTCACACACTCCTAAAGTTTCAACTGACAAAAAAAAACCATAATTAGAAGACCACCCTGCAGACTGCCCCACATTTCAGACTTGAAAAAATTTTCTGCTTCTGACAGAGGACTGATTCAATTAGCAATACAAAGCTGTGTACAAAACCGTACAAAAAAATTGTTAGTCATGAAATTGTTTAATACTACGAAAAAGGTACCAGGTATTCAGCAGGATTACAGACTGCAGAATACCTTAAAGACAGATTAGAATTCATTATTATTTTGTTTAGTTCCACATCAAATTTAAAATTTCAGTGGGGAAATCTAAGTACACCAAGGTTAATAATGTGACTGTTTACCAATGAAGAGAGATGTGATAAACTGACTCATAGTAGGTGTAAGAAAAAACACCTGACCTAAAAAGCAAAATATTTATTGAAATTTGTTAAGACAATTATTTTTCCATCTCAAAAATATTATGTGTGTCGGAATTATATAGACCGACCTACTTCATTAAATATAAAAGATTAAGTTTTGAAAATTTGTTTCCCTTCACTTGCACTTTGACATGATTTACAACAGTCTGTATTTGTCCCTAAAAATTGTTAAGTACTGGTTTTAGTGTTACTTTAGGCTCCAAAAACATCAGACTGTATGTAATTAATGTTCATAAGTGCACAGAGGTAAACCCAATCATAATAACCAAATTTCAACCCTCATTATGTCAGGGTTATCTATACATAAAGCTGTTACCCTCAGTCCCAAAAAATAGAGAATTGTCTCTGACTGGGTACTTTTCTTGTACATTTCAATACAATGTGTAAAACAAACTGAATACTTTAAAGTAATTCACATTCTATCCTAAGAATACATCTCCAAAATAACAATTCTCTGAACTTGAATGCTATTCCCAACAGCAAAAACATTGAATTCCCATTGAGTAACATATTACTAGCTGTAAACATAATTTGTGGTAACTGCAAGTAAAAATCAACAAAACCAAAATAAGAAAAAATACTTACTAGACAAATTATTTGCATCTGCAGCCAAAGCAGCCATGCTGAAGNAACTCGAATGCTATTCCCAACAGCAAAAACATTGAATTCCCATTGAGTAACATATTACTAGCTGTAAACATAATTTCTGGTAACTGCAAGTAAAAATCAACCAATAAAAAAAAAACAACAAAACCAAAATAAGAAAAAATACTTACTAGACAAATTATTTGCATCTGCAGCCAAAGCAGCCATGCTGAAGTTGAAGGAACCAGATGGTGTTGCAGATGCAAAGAGCTTGCTCTCAGAAGCAGCTGAGAGGTAGGGTGATGGGGCTTGCAGGGCCTGCACGCTGTCAGTGTCATCGTGGACAGAGTCTGTGCTGTTCTCGCCATCACCGAAAAACTCCATCGGCTCTGTCTTCACCCCATCGGTTACAGGGGGAGAAGGGGACGAGTCCCTGTCCCCATCATCTGTCTTGGAGTCGTGCTGGTGTTTCGACGAGAAGGGAGACGAAGGGGTGCCGTGCAGGTTTGGGGCAGAGGTAGTGTTTTCCAAGCTGTTGCTGAGAGCAGCTTCGCCGGGCCTCACGCGCTTGTTGGGGGAGTGCTGGTCCGACAGGTCGGGGAAGTCGCCTGAGTTATGTCGCTCCCTGTGGCCCAGTGTAGGTGCTCGACGCAGCAGCTGGCTGGCAGTTGCACCTTGCAGTGAAGGTGATGGTGGGGAAGTAAAAAGGCCATCGTCGACAAGCTTGTCCGAGTACCCATGCTGATTACTACGGCCAGAATTTTGCGGTTGGGATAAATCCTAAAACAAAAAACACAAATAAATTACATACAATGAACACTTGCATAAATGTTGCAGTCTTAGAATTTGTAATTTTCAATTAAGTAGAAATCAAATTCACATATAAAATATACTGTGTAACTGCTTGGAAATATAAAATGACCCAAGTTCCGCTGAACCTGTAACTCTAAAATATCGCTACCAACTTTTTCTGTAAAAATTAGNCCAAGTTCCGCTGAACCTGTAACTCTAAAATATTGCTACCAACTTTTTTTGTAAAAATTACTTTTTAAATTGGCTAAAAACAGTAGCATCAAGTACACGTCATTCACACTGCAAGGCCAAACTGTTCCTGTGTATAAATTACATAGATGACTGAAACATTCCTTTTAGCTAGTTAAAACATCTCCTTGTAACTTTTGCCTTTGATTTTTTTGTAAAAAAAAAATGCATACCGTGCATACTCTCCTTTGGAGTAGTTCACAAGAACTTGAGCCCAATTCCAGTAACACTTTATTTTGACCTTTTTATGAAACCAATGTGCATTCCCTTTCATGACATTTCTCAATTGTTCACTTACATTGCACATAATGGAAAAGTGATGAAAACGTGCAGGCAATTTTTTTTAGTGGTCAACCTGAACTGTACTAAGCACAGAAATATTATGTTTGTCAGTACATATTAAAAATACCACAATAAAGTAAAAGTTGCACATACCTCCTCTTTTTCTTCTGCTTTCTGGGTCAATCCGCTAACTCTCAAAACTTCTGCAGTCTTGAGGAACGAACTGAGGTTACGTTGGTGTACATTTACTTCTCCATGATATATGAACTCAACCAATGCATGCAAGTCGGCAAATGCCACATCTTGCAGGACTATTACAGGATGTTTGCAAGGCGTACTCTGCAATCAGAACAAAAACCGCGCATGAGAACACTTCCGCAGATCAGAAACCACCTTTTGCATTTGTGCTTAAAGCCATCATGTTACAATGTAAGGAAACTAAGATTATACATTAATTCCACAGCAAAAAAGCCAGATATGTTAAAAGAATAAAACGTACACTGAAGAGCCAAAAAAATTAGTATAGGCGTGCCTATGCAAATAACAGAGGTATGGAACCAATCAGAGTAACGTGATGCGGTCAGCAGCTAGATCGGTTATTGCTGCTACAATGACAGGTTATCAAGATTTAAGTGAGTTTGAACGTGGTGTTATGGTCAGCGCACANCATCTCCGAGGTAGCGATAACATTTGGATGTTCGCGTACGACCATTTCACGAGTGTACCGTGAATATCGGGAATCCGGTAAAACATGACGTCTTCGACATCGCTACGGCCGGAAAAAGGTTGTGAAAGAACGGGACAAACGACGACTGACGAGAATCATTAAACGTGACAGACGTGCAACCCTTTCTCAAATTNCGGGGGGCCCTACACGATATTGGGCAGGTGTACCAGTTTTTTTGGCTCTTCAGTGTACATACAAATGTACATCTGCATGCACATCTACACATATGCATAAGAATGCATATACAGTGTCAACAATTCACAGTCACGATCGTGTGAGCGCACACATACACAGCTAAATGACACCCCTGATTGATCCTTGTACAGGCAGTCCTCGACTTTCATACATTCGAGATTCGTACAACTCGCTCTTTCATATATCTAGCAACCTACCAACATATTGATATAGCACTGTTAGTTGCCATCTAATACTGCATGCCATGTTTTCCAGCATTCGCGGATAATATTTTATGAATGTTTAGGTATGGCTGTCATATTGGCACTATATAAATGAGTGCTTCTGTTTAAATAGTATATAAATCTCTGAAAAACTTTTACATAGTTTTTACAACCTACAAAATAAAATTACATTTGCACAACAATTTTACAGAAAGTAGAAAGCATATTTAATTATCTTATTTATTCACATAGTACTTACAAACAAATATGTAAATAGGTGTTGAAAATCAATATTTAAGGCAGAAAAGTATTGCACATGTATATTTATTCGTGATTTTCAATTAAATACTTGTTAAAAATAACATGTTTATAAATCTAATATATATATATATATATATATATATTTACATGTGTCTGTTTGTTTGTACGCGTATAACTTCCAAAAAAATTTATCAATTTTTATTCAGTTTTTTTATAAACCTTTCTTTTGTTCCCACAAGTGTTTGTACACCTTTATTTTTTATCTGTATTACCTGCAAAGGTACTAAAATCTGCAAAAAGCTAATTTTTACTATGCTTTCGCGTCAGGAAGCGCCTTTATTTGACAGCTGTCTGTTTGAACATTTCAGCTGTTGGAACCATCCAATGAAGATTTTGAAAACACATATACTTCTTTCAATTAATTTCACAGAAATGAATAGAACCCAAATCTTTTATGCGTGGCCGGGTAAGCTAGTTAAATATATTATCTTTCTACCAAAATATTATTTTTTTTGCATNTCAGTTTTTTTATAAACCTTTCTTTTGTTCCCACAAGTGTTTGTACACCTTTCTTTTTTATCTGTATTACCTGCAAAGGTACTAAAATCTGCTAAAAGCTAATTTTTACCATGCTTTCGCGTCAGGAAGCGCCTTTATTTGACAGCTGTCTGTTTGAACATTTTAGCTGTTGGAACCATCCAATGAAGATTTTGAAAACACATATACTTCTTTCAATTAATTTCACAGAAATGAATAGAATCCAAATCTTTTATGCGTGGCCGGGTAAGCTAGTTAAATATATTATCTTTCTACCAAAATATTATTTTTTTTGCATNCCCAAATCTTTTATGCGTGGCCGGGTAAGCTAGTTAAATATATTATCTTTCTACCAAAATATTATTTTTTTTGCATTTATTTCATTTTCTTGTAACTTTGGAACGGAACCCTTCTATTACATGCGTATATATGATTCAACTTTCACACACATTTTCAGGAACACATAATGTATGAAAGTAGAGGACTGCCTGTATTTATAGTGAGGCTGAAAAGTTCCCAGCAGGTCATTTATGAGCTGTTTAGCTGGAGACATGTAGGCCAGGCTGTTTTGGGTCCTGTCTGGGCAAGATGTGAATACAATTTGCACACATTCTGTTGTCACTTAACCCCAATAAGAAAACTGTAAAACTCAGCTAACATTGCCCCTTACAAACACACAAAAGCAAGCTCGTAATGTAATCACCAAAACTACATAACTGTATGGGACATTTCCACTTGTTTCAGAAAAACTAAATCCTTTAGAGAGATTAATATGGTTTTTTTNACTACATAACTGTATGGGACATTTCCACTTGTTTCAGAAAAACTAAATCCTTTAGAGAGATTAATATGGTTTTTTTAAAGGGTAAATGTTTAATACTTCTGGGAATATGCAATTCAAAACAGTTAAAAATCAGCCTACATTACANTTTTTTTTAAAGGGTAAATGTTTAATACTTCTGGGAATATGCAATTCAAAACAGTTAAAAATCAGCCTACATTACAAAAACATTCATCTATCATAATCACAACATAGAAAACCCTGCATTCAAACACTAGTGACTGGGTGTGTACAAAAGTAGAACCCCTTTTTTACACCACCAAAGTTTACACTTACTTGTATTTTACACCTATTTTCTTAGGTACCACATAATGTAAATACAGCATAAATTTCCCTTCTTTTACTCTCTCCTACAATTTGCAACATTTACTNTCTTAGGTACCACATAATGTAAATACAGCATAAATTTCCCTTCTTTTACTCTCTCCTACAATTTGCAACATTTACTTTCGGTGCCTTGAGAAGTGGTTTCACAGCAAATAATCTGTACAAAAGACTAAGCAGCAATAGCCCATTGCTGTTATTACGCAAAAATGTAATAAAACTAAAAAGTAGAAAATAATTGGAAGCCTGAAAGGGAAAAAAGAGATGAGAGTCCTACTCTGGTTTAGATTGTGCAGATAACATTAACACAATTCTCGGGACGTAGGCTGTACAATTTCACCTTGCAAATGTTCTCACATCAAGAGATAAAAAAACCTATCACGGCTCCAANTCCTACTCTGGTTTAGATTGTGCAGATAACATTAACACAATTCTCGGGACGTAGGCTGTACAATTTCACCTTGCAAATGTTCTCACATCAAGAGATAAAAAAACCTATCACGGCTCCAATGAGCAAAGGGATTGTTGTACACTCAATCTAAAAGTCTACAGCTGACCAGACAACACCACCCCAAACTGATGCTGCCAGGTGACTGAACTGTCAGGTACAAAGTGATACATCTCATTCTCCTGTGTGCCTGGGGAACTGTTTAGCCCAGAAAAATATTATCACCCAAAGTTGGGACCTATCACATCATAGGAGTGAGATAAGACTAGCTACAAAGGGTTAAGGGGAGCAGGCAGAAGCTATCTGCGCACACTTGCTGAAGGACAGCTAAGCAAATGCCAAAAATCAATCATAATACCCGATGAAATGGATTTATAACAAATTAGAAAATTAAATTAAACCTCCCAACACTATAAAGAAATTACAGTTTTTAGAAAAGCTGAAATCACAATAAATACACACTGTTCTTTGTTTCTTAACAGTTTTGCTAAGGCAAAACAAAATTAAGTTCGTACAATACAATGAAAACAAAAGAATTCAAGTTGTGCCAAGAAAAATTGTACTTTTTTGAAAATACGAAATGTATTTTTACAACTTAAGTGAATGCGGTAATTACTATGCACAAATAGTCATCTGAAGATGTATCAAAGGCCATTACAATTCAAGCTCTTTCCAGAAAATTGTTTGACTTTTGGAGAGAAAATATTGGCATTCCTCTTCTTTCTGCAAAAAAAAACCTTAAAAGGTGGTGGTATCATTTTCTGTGCAGACCTAAAATTTTGTACAATTTATTGCAGTTGGTTTCAAAGAGCTCTGGACAACTTACTTCATTAGAAAAGTTGTGAATTTAGTTTTGATGAAATCCATGTTCACAGTTTATCATGCAGGTATGGATCAAGTGTTGGGACCTCATTCCAAAGTTGTGCTTACAAGATAATTGAATTCCCCTTTGAAACAGCCTGTTTATTTCAACTTTGACACCACAATGAACAAGGAATTATATTACTGTATAATTGATGACCTGGAAATAAGTGAGATTCTTTTATCGGCACTGGTGTCAGATTCAGGGGGTTGTAGCAGTAAACTTTGGAAAGAGCTGGAGATAACCTTGGAAAATATACATTTTGTTCATCCTTGTGATGATTCACAAAAAGTAAGGATTTTTTTCTGATATGCCGCATCATCTGAAGCCAATAAGAAACCACCTCCTTGACAGTGGACTGGTGCTTAAGGATGGCACGATCATAAACATAGATATGTTACTGGACGTTTTATACAAAAAGATGGAGAAATGAAGCTTTGGCAAAATTAAATTTTTCTTAAGGGAAATAAAAGATACAAAGTAGGCTAGATAAAACTTTTTTTTCTAGAACAGATGCCAAAGCAATTACTGTTTCAAATAACAGTCAAGAGGCAGAAGAATTTTTCGAACTGATAGATCCATTTTGTGACATAATGAACAGTAATAGTTCACACAGAGTATAACTCACCCAAAGAAGAATGCTTTTAGAGTGAATGGAAGTATGCTTTCTGAACAGATACAATTGCTACATAAGGTAAGGGTTGCAATACTTAACATGAGAGTTATAGGAAAGAAATCTTTGCTGCCTTTCCATGGTGGTTAGTATCGATTGGTTGTCGGGGCTGTTTGAAGCCACTTGACACAGGATGTGCTTGAAATTCTTTTCAGCCAAATCAGAGGCCTTGGGCACTTTTATGACCGTCCAAGTCCAACTGACTTCATTTTCAATTTAAGCTGCCTTCTTTTGTCTAACAAACTGCCTCACCTATCACTCAAAACAAATGTCGCTGAAGATTCCCAGCTACAAAAGGAATCTTGTGGCATGGTGGACTGACTGAACCATCAGCCGACTGAACAAATACTGTAAATAATTTTGAAGTAAAGTTCAGAGAAATGCATGGATCCAACGTCGACAGAGGATTTAAAGTAACAGAACAATTGAGGAAAATGCTTGAAATAGGTTTTCCAAATCTGTGCTATTGAGTCATTTGAACATTGAGAACAGGGAAATACAATTACGTTAGAATAAGAAGATGGACAAGTGGTAAAATCAACATAAAATAGGTCAGAAGTTTTGAAACTGTTAAAACTGCTAAACTTCCTGGTGCATGTAAACTGTCTGAACGGTAAATGAAAACTGTGACATACATTATTTATTATTACAAGAACATTTGAGGAATTTTTAGTAATAATGATGTACTGCCACTGTGATCAGCGTCTGGTTTGTTTCTAGTATTATGATGATTGCAGCAGAGAGAAAATTAAACATAATGTAAGCTAGTGTGTAGTATTGAAACTGAAAGTTGTAATGAAATGTTGAGCGCCAATAAAGTATTATTTAACACCAGTATGAGTATAGGCAACTTACGACGAAAATTGCGCCTTATAAATATTTACCTTAATATAGTATTTCAGTGGCTACGAGTGTAGCAGGTATGTCAAGTACCATACCCAATCTAACATTATCAGTGTATCACTCTCGACATAAGCGTGATCATGAAACATACAGCGACGGAATCTACTATAAATAAGACACACTGACAAAACACAAGAAGGCAATAAAATTGAATAATTATACAAATTAAGAGGACACTGACATATCACTTGCAATAAATATTAAATTTATTATGTCCCAATTAATGATGCAATGCAATTAGTGAGAAGGGAATATTTGCTAAATTAAAACATACTGAAACAAAAGGGAAAAAAAAAACTGATGCTGACTTAACGATTGAAAATACTGAATTATGTGAAGTTAGCTGCAATATCATCTCTCTCACAAACATAAAAATGAATAAAATTATGATAGAGAACTATTTATAGTTATTATTAACTCTTGAATTAGTTCAACAAAAAAAAAATTCCAATTAATAGTGAGCGAAGTATAACATTATTTCAAGATAAACAATTTCAGTTGTACAAAGGACTTATCTGGACGGCGTTGCTGGTTAACGTCACCCAGTGGCGCTTCGGCAACAGTGTGATGGTAACACCAAAAAAAGTAAGATAATTAGCACCAGGGGCCTCTTCTTTCTTGCCCACACGGTTTTACAAAACTGTCACGCCTCTCCCATGTGGAAACTATGTTAGGATGGGCAGTCATTTCAATTACTCTAATTGATCAGACATCCCTAATATTACAATAGATTGCTAAATTGTAGGTTCCTTAAGATCCGGAAATCTTAGATTATCATCACCAAAGTTAATAAAACTGAAATCAAAGTTTGCTCAGTCCTTGACTTGCAGTTCTTAACCACAATAAAATTTCATACCTGCCTTAATTAAGGTGCTAAGAGAACACGAGAGGGCGGCTCTTGTCAATTTAAAATGCCCCAGCAAATAAGTGTTCTTTTATAGATCTTTCTTTCATAATTTTAGTGCAAAAGTAACATTTAGTCATTAAGTTCTGTACCACTAGGTTGCGAATAGTGTCTCCTTACTTTAGGAGCGGACTATATTTTTCCTCGCTGCTTTGGGGCACAGATGGTCTGTGCCCACACTCCTTGCCGAAGGCATACGAGACTTCTCGGAAATAGCCTAAGTGCTGTAGAATCAGGGCACAAGCCACCTATGCCCATACGATTCACGCAGTGCTATAACAGCTCAATAGTCTGCTATGTGTTTTCTGATGTGACACATTATGTACAGTTACTGTTGCAGTATTATATTAAAGGTTTAAGAATTTGTTAATATTTTTAAAATAACAGTGAATGATATAGTTTTTAAAGTTTGCGTATTATTCAGTTTTTGATGTTTATTCACAGCATCTGAAAATTTACCACAAAACATTATAAAAGGAAATGTTATAGCATTGTATTTTTTGCGCTGGCAAGGTTAAAGTAATAAAGAGTTCACAAATTCCCAATGTATACACACAACAGCTACAAATGCTTCTGTGATTGACAGTTGCCTACTGGACTCTGCGAAGGGAACGCAAATCTTCATTAGATGAGAATGGCCACACACTGAAGGTAATCATGTTAAGAGCAGAATAAAGGTTAAATATTACTAATTGCAGTGTATCATAATGAGATTAGTAAGAATCTTATTGGCCAACTAAGTTCACTGTTACTCTACTCTTGAAATTGTTGAAAGAGAAATGTTTGTAATCAGCACTCTGGCAATCACACGATACTTCAAACCCAGCCTCGCGCAGACCAACATTGCCCTCTTTAACTCCATCAAGTGCTGATAATAACTTCTAACACATTTATGAGGTATAATTTGTGTTGGTGACCTTCTCTCACCGTACTAAGGATGCTCTGCAAACACCTCATATCACACTGATTGCGGTAGAATCACAAATGCAGTCTGGTGGTTGTTCTAGATCTAGACATTATAGATTATTGTAACACTAATCATTCACATGGCCCAGCGATGGAATGAAAGTGTCCCAAATGACTCCCATTTAGACCATTTATTCTGCGTGCTTCACTTCTTTGTCAGCCAATATACAAACATGATACAAAAACTAGAATTGTGCAGCTATACCACACATTATTTTTAATATTCCGAAACATAGAAAAACAATAATCTACCAATGTAAATGGAAAACATACCTTCCTCTGCACACAAATATAATGTTATACACTCACTGCTTTGCATTGCTCCCCTTGACCCTTCCCGCATGAGCGAGCAAAAGAGAACGACAGAGTAGTAATGTGAGAAGTCCGTGGCAATTTTCAAAGACATGCAGCGATAAGCCTATCGCAGCTTGTGCACTCCTTACCTTTAGTGCACTGAATTTCTGTAGTATCTTTAAAGAATGTTCTGATTCATCATCCTTGCCTCCCACAGCGAGACTCGAGGGGAACCTTCCAGATCAAGCCAGTGAGACTATTTAAGCAGTGACAGACCTCCGAGCCGATAGTTTTTAGAGTTTGGAAGATTGTGCGACACTAAGCGAAAGGTGGGCGAAGACAGTGAAGCAATGAGCCAGCAGAGCATCAAGTGACTGCGAGAGTGACCAGCACGAGTGAAGTCTGTTGACTGCGAGCATCTTTGCAGTGGAGAGAGAGACTGACAGGCAGGAATGTTGAACTGGATGCGCGAGTGACATACATTTGGATTGATTGCAACAGACAGAGTGAACATGTGTAAATAATGAGAGTGAATTAAGTGACTGTAACCAATATAGACACGTTGAGGACTTTAATTAGAATTCAGATAGACATTAAATAGTGGGCTCACTGAGAATAACAAGAGTAATGTTGGATATGGTTAGTTTAATGTTGTAAATAATAGTTGTGTGAATAAATTAAAATTAAAATTTACTTCTTTTATTTTTATTAAAACTTCCATCCCCCACAATCTTGGATACTCTTCTGGCATTTTGTAATAATAAATAATGCTGATGAGGACTCTGATAGTAGGACAATTTATATATTTTAAATCAACAGAATTTTCCTCCAGATTTGATAGTTATCAGTCAAGTATTTGTTTGAAATATAATGCAGAACTATAACAATAAATGCTTGGTGTTAGTACCTTCAGAAACAGACCATTGAAGTTATTGCTTAACGAGTTTAGTTTGCACAATAGGTACTTCAGAACACAAAGTTCAAGTTACATTGGTTAAACGGAACCAGAGATATGGCAAGTGACTCAACACGAGTTAAAAAAACACTGCTTTGTGAAAAAAAATAGACTACAGCTGTATTAACATTTTTAGATAGGCTTTCACATTAGTGTGTGCATGTAAAATGTGGCAAAAATTGGATGAAAAGTTATTGTAATAAGCCATCCGTGTTTAAATTTCATGCAACGCCTATAAACATAGCACACTAAATTTTTTTTTCAATTTGTGCATTTAGTGCACATGATAACTGCAAATATCACACTTGATATCAACTGGTTTACTGTGCCAATAACTATGTAAGTATGAAAAATTATGAGACAACCACTTCAAAAACAAGTAAAATATGTAATAACCATCTTCCTGCTGCCAATATACAATGTTTGGTTGAAATAAATCTCACTCTTCAGTAGACATGGCACACTAACCAAAATATTTAGTTATATAAACAAAATTTTTAGACGAGCATGATCTACTAAAATTATATATATATAAGATGGTATGTCTTACTATTTGTGTGCCAATTTGGCAGCAATCAGTAGAGCCGTTTTGGAGACACAATGCAACTATCATCTCAGGTTCTGCTATTTTACAATTAACATTCATATTTATACATGTAATAATGTAATAAATACACTTTGACTACTTGCTTTTCAGTTTGGTGAGGATTAGTTCAGATAAACAACGTGTTCCTGTAAAATTTCGGATAATGCAGAGAAAGAATATTTCCCAATTGTATAACTGTTTTCAAACTGTAAGTTAAACTATTGTATAATTAAAATTTTTTCATATATAATTCCGTATGCTAATTTAAAATTTAAAAAGATGCTTATAAAAAAGAGAAAATAATTGCTAACAACAAATAAATGAAACAGAACCGAAATTTGGATTTGGTAATTTTAATAATCCTACTCATAAAAATGTTTTCCCTGTTTTCGATCACTAGACATTCATTCCTATGAAAATTAATATTTATACTGTGTAATGATGCAGTATTCATAATTTTCGGGACACGTGTTTCATTTTCTTGTCTGTTTTGCTAAGCTTCATAATATTTTTATCAGGTTTGAAATTAAAATCCGTGGTGGTTCATTTTACAGTCATAGTTTGTTTATCGGGCATACGTTTGCCGTTTCATTTCGAACGTCGTAGTTTTCAGTTTCAGTAGCGTCAACATTAGATTTGCTTTTTTCAGATTGCGTCGACAGTTTTAGTTCCTACGGCGCAGTTTCAATAACGTGTGGAGAGCGTGTGTGGCAGCCCACACCAGGCCGTTATCTGGGAAGAGGGGGGGTGATAGGCAACAGAAGTACACGTGTGCCTGTCGCCTTCCGGCAGTTGGCCAAGTCAGTCGTCTCAAGTCAGTTGAGATGGAGCAGTTGAATCAAGTCAGTCGTCTGAAGCAGTCGTCAACTAGTGCTCGCCTAGGCCGCGTCGGGCTTAGCGCTAACCCCTACACCGGCAAACTAGACTTTACTAGATTATTTCTCCGCTGGTGTGGTAGGTCGCTGTATTTGATTTTCTTTGGGCAAGTTTTTAACATGAATAATTCATAAACAACTGTGGCGCTGTCCTGCACTTGTCTGTTTATCTGTGAACGGTTCGTACTCTTTATATCTGAACTTTGTATGCGAACTGTGTCACTTGAACTGATAAATAAAAGTAAGGAACAAAACAAAACCGGAACTTGACTTTATTTCTTATTTAATTGGCGTCCATTTTAAAGAGTCTCGTGTTACTCCGTCTTGAGCTAGTCGAGTGATAGTCGGCAACTTAAAGTCGGCGGTAACTGTGAGCGTGCCACGTTACAACTGTTAATAATATATACAGAGTGAAATAAACTCGTGTACTACAAAATACCTTGTAAAGTTACTGATTTCAAAGGGTTATATTTACTGTTAATCACAGATATTATAATTATATATGATTACAAAGTATTTGCTTATGTTGCCAATTAATTTAATATTCAGCTTTACTATAGGAGTTAAACAAATACAGTATAAGATGTGGTTACTTTAATAGATTATTGACATATAAATCATATGTAAGTATATTTCATTTGTTTCTAGACGATTTTCAGTATTATATTTTGTTTGTTATTATTAATTTATTCCCTAGAGAATAGAAAGTATTGAAGAAATTGAAATAATGATTAAAAAGATGTTTGTAAATGAGTTAATTGCTGTAAAGATATTTTAAAGTTGAATTTTAAGTATTATTATAAATGTAAAAGTGAGTGAGATTAATTAATTTTGTTATAAGAACATGAACGAGTGCTATTGATTATTTTTGTTTAAGAAGAATCAAATAATACTAATTGAATTTGTAGGAGAAGAATGGGAAAATTAAATCTTGATAAACTTTGAATTTCGACCTTCTAACTTCTACTGAAATATTACAACCTCTATAATTACTATTTTAAAAATACAAAACAATTGATTTAAGATACACCTAATTTTCATGGAAGTCATAGTGGTGTAGTATTCAGACTACTCACCTACCAACCTAGGCAAACCAGGTTCGATTCCAGACAGGATTGCTCCAGGATTTTTACATGTGGGAATCGTGCCGGACGATGCCGCTGGTCGGCAGGTTTTCTTACAGAGCTCCCTCCTGTTTCCCCCGCCCTTGCATCCCGGCGCTGCTCCACTCATTTCACTTCACCCTCATCTGCTTCCAAGACCCCGATGTTAAAAGCTGCCCAAATCTCTCCACTCCACCTAATTTTTATCAGTTAAATGCATCTAGAACATCTCCATGTAACCCATAAAGAATCCTGTCTGACCCAGAGCTCTGCAAATCAGCTATTGAATCATCTTCATACCTACTCCACTTCCACGGAACAACATTTTACAGGAAGAAAAAACCAGAGAGCTTGTGTTAAAAATGCTGGTAAGACCTGAGAGTACCCTTGCAGAGGGATCGAGGACGATACCCTCTCGCTCGTATTCGGTGATCCAGCACTTAACTAATAAACCATTGGGTTGCACTGAGGTGTGGCCATCTCCAACAACATCTACCAGAATATTGAGACTTCATGGCTAAAAAGAGACGAAAACGAGTACTATGGCGAGCAGAAGGGAAGGGCAACTCCATGTGCTCAGCTGCCCTAGTCAACTTGTACTACTTTCACACTTTACAGATCACCAAACGGAAATCCTGTTATTTTTCTTGAAAAGATGATGGTAGTAGTAGTAATAAATAAAACTTGTTAAGCACATTTCTCCTTTCACTCCCTCTCTAAACTCACTAACCCCTCTTACACTCACCAACTGTTCCTGTAATACATCTCACTCCCTCACAGACCTCATGAGCAAAGAGTGCTTTCCCCGCTCTGTTCTCCTCAATACCCTCTGAATCTTCCCACTGTTGTCATCTCTCCTTCTGTGCAGCCTCTTTGTTAACAATGCACCAAACCTCCCCCACCATTTATTACATTACACATTTCTACTCTTCTCCTGTCCAACAAGGAGATTCATCCCAATTCCTTCATCAACACTGATGGCCTAAAGTTAATTTCCTCCTCCCCATCTTGCCCCTGCCTTCTCCATTTACCCTTCACCCATCATGCTGCCCTTCTTTGCACCTTTTCCAGCTCCCTCTATGGGTCCCATTATGCAGCAGTATATTCCAATATTGGCCTTACCATCGTGCAATAAGCTTTTTCCTTCACCTCACTGCTGACTCCCTTCAGAAACCTTTCCAATATTAGTTCTTCTCCCCTTCGACCCCACTCTCTGAACCTGCTGCTTCCATCCTATATATCCTGCAACATCACTCTCAGGTACTTATATTCTGATGCCTCCCCTATCTCATGCTGTCCCCATCTATAAATGTCCCTGCTCTTAACCCTTTTCCTCGCAAACCTTGTTACATTTCAAACAAAACAACTTGCACTAAACATGTTGGGTGCAGTTTTCAATTGAATTACATATACAAAATTTCTCAGCTTTAAAATATTTTTTATTTAAAAATCTTTCTCTTCAGCACATTCAATCTGAATCATTTTATGTGAAAATATCAGAGATCTGAACTCCATGGACCATAGTATCATCAATTAATGCACAATGACATGCATTCTCTATGCTTGATCACTCATCTACTCTTGGTTACCTTATTAATTTTCATTACAACCAACATTATTAATCACTCTTCTCAAAAACACAATTCAAATCAATATTCCTTCTTCAATTATTTATTATTCATTTTATAAAACATTTTGCAGTAATTGGTTTAATATCACATATATTTTCCATTATTTTATCATAAAAAATTCCTTTAACTAATCCACGTCCATCCGTGGAGGTGGTGAGAATTGTTATAAAGAAAAAATTAGTTCTATTTTACTTCTGCCTTATTTATGTTGTCTCCTGTCCTATTGGCTGTCATCTGACCATGATACATATCTCCGCCAATCAGCAATGGCGAGATGAGACAATCAGAATATTTATATTTAGTACTTTTGTTTAATAAACATCTAATGCTGACTAACCTCTAGGAAAGAAATGAAAAATAACAAACAAAGTATTAATACTGAATACTGTCTAAAACAAATGAAAATTGCTTACACAAGACATCTATGTCAATAAACTATTAAACTAACCAAAGATTATACTAATAACTTATATAATAAAGCTTAATTTGGAATAATATTAAAAGAAGTGACAACATAAGCAAGTACTCTATAATTATTATATATAATGAAAATGTCTATGACAAACAATAAACATAACCCCGAAAATCTGCAATGTTACCTAAACCCCCTAGGTTTGGAACAAATTTTACAACCTCACAACCTTAGTTTTCCTAACATTGACATTTATTTTATTCTGCAGTTGGTCAGTATCATTCTGTAGCTTGTTCTTCCCACCTACCTCTGTATACAGCCAACAATCATCCACAAACAATCTTATTTTACCTCCTATTCCTAAACTCATGTTATTTGCCATAACAGCAAGCAGCATGGGGCCCAGTACACTTCCCTGTGGCATCCCTTATGTAACCACTCCATTGGATAAGGCCTTCCCCACCAGCTCATCCATTTTCTTCATCAATATACTGTGGGGCACTATCGAAAACCTTCTCAAAGTCAATGAAGCAGGCATCCACCTGCTTCCCCTCATCTACTGCCTGCACTAAATCCTCTAGCCAGCTGTGTCTTACACAAGTATCCTTTTCAAAAACCATGCTGATACTACCGCAATCAATTCCTCTCGTTCATAACATCCACTACAAACTGTACCACCAATTACCCCATTATCTATCTAATCGTTAAATTATATTTCATAACAGTTATTTACTTCTCTCCACAATCATGAACAAGAAGCCAAAGAAGAGAGGACATTCTTAGTAATATTATGAACACATGTTTGTTTATACACAGTTTTAAAACACAATTGTGCATGAAATTTAGATATGAATGCACTTGCAGTTGTTTTCTTTATAAATATACCACTGCTACATGTGACATGGGCATAAGCTCAGTATACAACACATAGCAACACAAAATAAAATGCACATGCAACCAAGTGATGACTTTTATTTGTCAACTGGAAACTGCAACGACTGGCGAAGCGTCGTGCCGGGCACGAATGCCGGTGGTGCACCATAGACTAAGTATGTAATGGTGCACTGTGCGGCTACACTGCTACTGCACTGTGCCACTAGGCGCTGCGCAGGTACGCTCCATGCCAGCTTTGCGGCATGCTCATAGCAGGGCACAGTCGCTGCGCCATGGCGCAATTAAGTTGACACACTGTGCCAACTCAGTAGGTGCACCTTTTTTAGTGCGCCAACATCAGAAATTTCAGTAAGTTACCCATGACTACCATATTGGAATATGCAAGAGTGGAATGGGACCCATACGTGGGAGTGGATATGGACGCGCTAGAGGGGGTAAAAATGGCAGCTAGATGGGTGAAGGGTATATGGAGAACACAGGGGCAGAATGATGACCATGAAGGGAACTTTCGGCCATCAGTGATGATAGAAATGGAATGAAGTTCTTTGAAGGACAGGAGAAGAGTGGAAAGGTTGGTTAGATTGTACAGGATGATTAATGGAGAGCGAGGATGTGAAAGGTTAGGTTGCTTGCTCTCTAAGGAAGTGTACAGAGGGAGGGGAAACAGTGAATGAAACGATACAGAGGGTATGGAGGAGAATAGAGCAGTGTAAGAAGTCCATGCTTGCGAGATTGGTGAGCGGAATATTTATTGCACGAGGAGATAGTAATAGCAAAAAGCGTTAGAAAGTTCAGGAAGGGTCTGGAAAGGTAGTAAGGGGGAAGGGAGGATCAACTTACTACCAGGCAGCTGCCCAATAGCACTGATGATATATACTGAATTGCTATTAAAATTATATATTTGATATCTGACAGTTACACTATTTATACTCATCCATTCAATCCCATCTTGTCTCAATCCAGATATCACCAGTCTTTCCTGTCCAAAATATTCTGGAGCACCCCAAGTGCTCCCATACATAGCTGCACTCTATTCGTTGGATACCTTGCCCACCGCAACACTTGTGCACTCTCGCTTATAGCCACAGTGCACACACACTCGTCCACCGCCGTTTCCGACACCCTCATTCAATATCGATCCTCTTCTTCAATGGCCCAATCTCCCTTCGCCAGTCACCGCACTTCACCAGATGGCTATCGCAGACTGCCGACCCTCCGTTTGTGACCGAGAACATTCTTCACACATTGGCTTGCACCGAGAGAAAATATGACCAGTGTGTTTGTGCAATAGCCTGCAGCTGCTAAACTCTCCAGCAGGAATGGGGAGGGGTTGGGCAACACCAGTTCAGATAAGCTGTCAATCATCCCCCAACCTACCTGGCAAAAAGAGCGCGTCCCGCCTTTGGAAGGAATTTTAAGGGTGAGTCTAGTTGCAGTGACCACTCCCACTGCACCGAAAATGGACACATGTTCAGCACAAGAGGGGAGGAGGTAAGGTCTGCCCGTAATAATACAGTAAAAAAGTTATATGAAACATTTTCTTAAATTTATGCTGACTTAGTTTGTAGGTGAAAATTGCAACACAGATTTTCACATGCAGGAATTGTGCCAGACGATGCCGCTAGTTGGCTGGTTTTCTTGGGGATCTCCCTTTTCTCCTGCCCTTTCATTCCGGCACTGCTACATTCTCACCTTGCTTCACCATCATCGGCTCTCAAAACCTCGATGTTAAGAGCTGCCCAAATATCTTCACTCTTCCTTTTCTGATCCTCCACACCTCCTTTCCCAAAACCCTTAAATTTTCAAGGTCATGACATTCCCACACCATTCAACATACAGACCTGATTTTTAGTAAGGGGTATGGCTTAGGGAGTTCTTTCACCTCTTTATAAATTTTCATTTTTAAAGGGGGAAGGCATTTTTTCAAATGTTTTGGAGCTACTTAAGTGCCTATTTGACAGAAGGGTACATCCCACAAGTTCCCAGCATTCTGTATGGGTATATTGCTATTGCCTTCAATTCCACATCTTAGCAAGAGTGGGTTAAATTTCAAAATGCATCATCTCTTAAACTGTGTGAACTACAATGACTGACCATAGGCTACACTTTTTTTCCCCTTCCATTTTGGAGGAGGGTGTCAATTTTTCACAATTATTCCTTAAACTGCCCAAAATTCTTTGTGGGTTCTCCAGCATCATTTAATGTTTCCTGATAGGACTTTGTGGCTTTCAGGAAAATCTCTTACTTTTTTTGGGTTTTTTTAGTGTGGTTTTATTTTCATGCCCCTCAGGTAGCAAAAAGTACTGGAAAAAAAAATGTTTAATGCCTCACCACAGCCATTGCATCTTCCATCCTTCCTTTCTCCATCATTCCACAAAACTCTCTCTCTCTCTATACCCTGGGAGTAGATAATTTAGGGAAGGGGGTATGTTTTCGCACTCCCGGAATTTCACAACACCCCATTTCTGTACCGTTGAATGTAAGGACTTACCATTTAATGAATGGCAGATTTTTTTTCTCACGCCTTTTACAATTAGTTTGAAAATAGTGAATTTTTAAGGGTGGCTCCTTCTAAATCTCTTACATCTCAGAAAATATTTGACAAACAGTTTGAATTTGGCACACTGGCACTTCCTTTATTAGTTTCCATTGTTTTACAGAGGTAGCCTGGTGATATCTCAAAATTATAATTTCTAAAAAAGGAGAAGGAGAAGGGGAACAGGACAGTTAAATTTCAAAATCCTACAGCTCCTAAATGTTTTGAGATACTGTGATTAAACTTGACAGGCATTGTGAGGGTGTACACTACACTAACTTCACACATACTGAGGGCAAGCCATTCAGAGAATTTTTTTTAAATATTAATAAATAAGCAAATTATTTCTTTCCTAGTGTCACAGTACATAATGCACCCATCCCAAATAAGCTCAGTGAATCAAAAGGGGTTGTAAACAGTTACAGATAAGATGACAGAAACTGGCTAGTATTGTAAATGTGCTAGCTAACTTAAGTCACAATAACTACAGCACCTAATGCATCCATCACAAATACGCCAATCGAATCCTGGATACTTCCTACCTCGCCATTCTGTTATTTGATAATGTAAGTTTCATGGTAAAAAAAATGACAGCTCACCGCTCGACTCCATAAGAACTATGGCTACAACCAACCTTCAATTCCAAACACTATCATTCCTCTTTCAACCACCCTCTTTTAAAAAATTAAAAGTTTTGTGGGCATACTGTTTGTGCACTGTTCAACATTTAGAATTGAAATTTTAGTCAGGAATATAGTTTATTATATACTTTCAAACTTTACAACGTATTACAAAAATTTTTATTTTTAAGGACGGGCACATTTTTTTATTTAATATATATCTGAAACTATTTGACATCCGAAGTTCCAACTATTTGACCTGTGAAATTCCAATATGGCATACTGGTATATAATTCATGTCCCCATCTTACAGAAGGGGTACATTGAAATAACCTTTAATTTTTCATCTTAATTTTCAACACGCAACAGCTCCTAAACAGTTTTGAGATACAGAGACTGGACTCAGAGGGTGTTCTTTTGGGTAGAACTAACTTCCACCCGGTACAGAACTTCTTGGCCGCTCAATGTCAGCCTATCTACGAGCAGTACCAAGCCCTGTTGCACATTTATCAAGCGTCCATCCATTCAAAATACATGTGTCGAAAAATATTAATTTAAGTAATTTAAAATATAATTCTAAACACAAAGAGAAACATTTTTGAAATGGTAGACAGAGAATATATATGCGAGTTTATATCTATTAAAAAATGCCCAAGCCACAAAACTGCCAATTTTAACTTGTGTAGTAAAAAAAATTACGACACTTAAATTTGCAGATTAGCAAAGTCTATTAAATGTAAATGAAACAATTATAATTTACTTACAATTAATTAAATGTAGCATGGGAAAAGAAATTGATCTTTGTATTGACAGCACAAACTCCTCTTCCCTATCCACATAGCTAAAATGTCATTTCTTTCCCTTACAAACCTCCGCCCATCATTCAATTTATTATAACAAAAACATTAACTTTTCTACAAATTTGCTATGGAACTTGTTTGAACTGCATAAACTATTATTTTTTTTACGTAAAACTGTGCTAAAATTTTTGTCAGATTTCACATGTTCTTAAAATTCTAATACCTTTCTCTGAAGACAATTTTCAGTCAAGCCATCAAAATCTGTAACTCGTTTGCTAACAAATTATTCTAACTAACACTAATAGGCCTACCTTAGATGCAGATGTAATGCCACTGTAGCACTGCGAACTACGCATCAACACGCAGCTGTGATAGGCTACTGGCTCAAGCTAGTGGGAGAAGCACCATGGCAGATAAACTGACCTTGAGTGGCCAAGAAGTTGTGTGCCGTGTGTAGTTCATTTTGACTGTGAGATGTTCTAACCAATTTACATTCTCTTGATTCTACGAGAGGAGTGTGTGGGCCAAATTTTCAAAAATTATTTCCTGCCACCAATTTTATTTTATGCATTATTCCACATTCACTCTTACAATTCCTGAAAGGATTTCGTAAGTTTTATTCGGATTGCTCACTTTTGAAAGTGAAAGTTCTTGAAGTGGTTCCATTTTGGCGCCCCTCGAAGTTGCAAGAATAGCATAGGCAAAAGAAAAGTCATTTTCAATGCCTCACCATATCTTCCTTTTTGGGTTATGGCTGTTGAACACGTTTCCATCACATCCTCCATCTTTCCTTTCAATTGCCCCCAAAATACCCTGTGCTCCACTGCCCTGGGAGGGGATAATTTGGTGGGTTGCGTTAATATTTTAACACTTTCAGATTTTGAGGGTGTGCTATTTCTACAGGTTTTGACATAAAGACTTCAAATTTTAATGATAACTATAATTTTGCAACTTCTTTCATACCTAATGACTAATTTCAATTTTTAAGGGTTTTTTTTTTTTAATTCCCTAAATGTCAAAATCATATGGAGTTCAAATTGGCAAGCAGGCACTGCCCTTTAGTTTGTAACATTTCATAGGGGTAGATTGGTATTCTCAAATTACAGCTTTTAAGAAGAGGGGTAGAATTTCAAAATTCTTCTAACTGGTTTTAAATACTGCAACGAAATTTGGCAGGCATTGTAAGGGTGTCTGCTAGGGTGAGCCACTTGGAACAACTTTAATTCTTTTAAATTAATGAAGGGGTGGGGAGCTAATTCATCCTTGCTGACATCACAGCACCTAATGTTTCCATCCCAGAATCTCGTATGCAATAAACATTTACCCAAACCATGACGAAAATTTGCTGGCATTGTTTGTTGACTACCTTAAGCCACATGGCTGCTGGCAATTTTTCAAAATAAGGGAAGAGGGTGCTTAATTTTAATAAACCATACAAATATGTTCAAACAACTCTTGCCATCAAACTGTCACATCTTTTTTTAATGTGCCCGGCAAAGTTCAAGTTCGAACTTACAAGTATTTTACCATAATACATACAAAAACTGCCCACTAACACACAAAACTCACAAAACAGACGCAGTCCTAATTGTTTACTCTAGCAATTATTGCAAAAAAAAAAAGAGCATTTTTTTTTAATGATTTGGTTTAGTTATGTTTATGAACCTTCACAACATAGGCATATTTTTATATCCTTTCCACATCCTAAAACAATTTTAAGAGTTGGAAAAGGGGAACTATTCAGATCATGAAAATTTTTGGGTAAACAAAAAAAACATGAAAATTAATAGCAAAATACATTTACAAGAACAATTTAAATACAATCTATATTGCACTAAAATGCCTACGACGTCAAAAATTGATTCAAATTATTAACAAATACTACATAAATACTTGTAACTGTTCACTAGTGACTTTTCCAAAAGCTAGGTTGGGGGGGATAAAATATTGTCTTTTTAGGCTTTACAAAGGTTGCCGATTCATTTCTGTAAAGGTGCATTTTAATATTCTGCCAGATACATTTTTTAATGAATTTTCTTCAACTAGAGACAATTAGTCTGAATTACCTTTGTATTCTGACAGTATTTTTTTTAATTTTGAGGACATATGCTAGTTCCTGTGTTGTGAACAGAGCATCAAAGCACTGACATATAATTTTACAATGATAGAAAGAGCAGTTGGTGTAAATACCATTACTTACACGTGGAAGGAATGTTTTAGCATTAACTTGCTGCAACTTTTCAACTCAAATGTGTAGATATTTNTTTTAGCATTAACTTGCTGCAACTTTTCAATTCAAATGTGTAGATATTCGTAAATTACAAAAGGAGGGTGAGTGTTTCACAGGTTAGGGGATTGACTATCCATTTATGATTTTATAATCTCGCAGTCCTAACCTCTTTGTTTTGAATATTTATTAGATAAAGTATTTTCGTGCAAGGAGTGGAGTGGGGTGGAGAGATTCGGCAGCTCTTAACAGCAAGGTCTTGAGAACCGGTGAGGGTGAAAATGAAGATCCCTGAGAAAATCTGCAGACCAGTGGCATCGTCCGGCACGATTCTCACTTGCGAAAATCAGGGGTGACCCTGCTGGGGATTGAACCTGGTTGGCCTTAGTGGGAGGCGAGCAGTCTAAACGTTCAACCACCGCGGCCCTCTTCGCNGGTGAGTGTTTCACAGGTTAGGGGATTGACTATCCATTTATGATTTTATAATCTCGCAGTCCTAACCTCTTTGTTTCGAATATTTATTAGATAAAGTATTTTCGTGCAAGGAGTGGAGTGGAGAGATTCGGCAGCTCTTAACAGCAAGGTCTTGAGAACCGGTGAGGGTGAAAATGAAGATCCCCGAGAAAACCCGCAGACCAGTGGCATCGTCCGGCACGATTCTCACTTGCGAAAATCAGGGGTGACCTTGCTGGGGATTGAACCTGGTTGGCCTTAGTGGGAGGCGAGCAGTCTAAACGTTCAACCACCGCGGCCCTCTTCGCNGGATTGAACCTGGTTGGCCTTAGTGGGAGGCGAGCAGTCTAAACGTTCAACCACCGCGGCCCTCTTCGCGCAAGGACAAGTGCAGTTTGTGTACGAGGGTTGTATTTTCATTATCAGCTGTCTGTTAGGAAATACCTCTGAAATACATAAAAGAAGGCGCTGTGTAAATGTGCTAGTGAATTTTTTCTATTTAACCCGAAAAGATTCACTCACCAACCACTGTTACTAATCACTGCGCATGCTTAGCATTGCGCCTAGCATTGCATGTTGGTGGGTTTTGTGTGCATAATTTTTCACATATTTGTGACAAATTTTGTTAGCACTAAGTATTACATACATTTATGTAGCTCCAGAAAACTGATTATGTACAAAGCTATGCAACTCTGCTTCATGGAACATATCTATAGTGAGTGCAGAAAGATACACACATTTATCTGCTTCATTTCTTCTAATCTTAATTCTAGAACTATTAGTTTACCTTTTTTAATATTTATGTTGTTTTCAAAATTTTTTATGTAATTTTTTTACATCATAATTTTCCTGGGTGATTAAAAAAACTAGGATCTAATCTGAAGAAAACATCTAAGTGATTAATGTGTTGAAAATACATGGTCGCACCATATTACATTTGGTAGTTTGTTTAGTATAAAAATTTGTTTTCATCCAAGGTGTTAAAACCTATCTACATGATCTGCCATGTTTCTTTACACCCTATAATGCCAAACTGATGTGAACAAAAGAGAAGCAAACAATGCAAATTCGTGCAGTCATTTCAATAATTTTTTTTTGTTAGTACAGTTGCAGATTTTGGGGAGAGCAAACTCCAATGTATATGTCCGTGCATATTTTTGTATTTAACCATGTGAAGTTTCATATCTAAATAGTGTGTCGAAGTTTGTTTGTGTGAGGAGGTGAAAATTGTCAGATTTAAGTGTGTTATGTGCATGTATCCGAATTTCAAATTACAACTAACAAGTGTTTAGTAGAACACTGTGATAACGGTAATTGATTTGGCCATAGACAGCATATTATATTATTTAATTGTGTGTTAACTATTATTTGTAAGTTAAAAAATGATACTTACACTGTAACAATGCAATGATTGATTTCTGTAAAATATGTCATTTTCTCTGCATTAGGTCTGGGATGTTTGTGCCAATTTCAGTAGCGAAGCGAGTACTCTAGTGTTGTTGTTGGAGATGTTAATAGTAAGGTTTGTGTCGGTTTGCAACTATTGGGATGTACAAACTACCAACTAGCTTCAGGAGAGTAAATTTATGCAAATGTATGCCACACTCCTTCCTGGAGCAGGAGCAACAGTGAGCATGGAGGGCCGCACCAATTTACCTGCTTCCTATGTCGATGGTAAAAAAAACTACAGGTATATAGGCATGACTGTGCCCCCTGTTGCAAAGTGGCATGAATTCACTTTTTTATATGAACTCACAATTGTGTGAGTTTACTTTTCTGGAGTCATATGATGGCTTATGCATGTACCATTTTATGAACCCTTTGGCATTTCTTGTGTTATTATTTTTTCTACAATTTACCCAACTCTTCACCACTTATGCGATTTAAAGTATGTATTGTGAATATAACAATGTGCTCGAGTGATTACGATTCAGCGCGATTAATACTGCAAATGCCTATCATTTCGAAAGATTTTTTTTTCAATTTTTTATTCCCATTTTTTATCCTCACATTTCTCCAATCTCTTAAGCTCTGCCCATCATGACATTATTTTGGAAGTCATTCAAATACTAGCTACAAAAAAAGTCTATGCGGAAATAAATCGGTAGCAGCTTCTGCAAACCTTAAACACTGATTTTTAAAAAATCCTCCCTCCTGGCCCAATTTTTGAGAATGTCACTAAAGTGAACAATTACCCAAATACACACCGTGATTCAACGGCAGAATGGATCAGGTTAGAATAAGATGTTGAAAAATTGTTTCAACATGCTATCCTAATCTACATCAAACAAATGCATAGTGACAATCAAGGTAATGATGTATGTATGAACAAGACAATATGACACATGACATTTTAGCCATTGTAGCCAATAAATATTACTGGAAACACCTTCTGACTTAAGGGGCCTGCCTGCCTGTATCATTATTCTCCTTTTTTTTGGCCACTATGTGCAGGAGCTATAAGGGTTACATCGGCACGTGAGCACGGCATCGCCACTACACGCAGGACTCTGAACTGGAGTGCAGTGTTCTCTTAATACTGCATGTGCCTATACTTTCAGCAGTGACCCTACCATTTTATTGAAGAAATGTCTGTAGAAAAGTTCAATACAGGCTCCTATCGTAGTTTGACTCGTGTCCGGCTAGTATGTTTTAAGATACGACAGTCTGAAAAAAGCAGTTTTTAACTATATCAAAGAGCTCCGAAACAATACTTACAACAAGAGTAGTAACTTTAATATACTATTCCATCCTCGTCTGGGATAGGCCTATGATGTCTTTTCATAGGTAAACATGCAGGAGCCATTTTTAATAGTATCGTCAAAAAACCAGGATTTCAAAAATTCTGCAATGCAGTTCAAGCACCAGGCAGGTAGAATTCTTTAGCATTTATCACCACAAACAAAAATGCACTGATGGAAATATTCAGTGTATGCAAATTTTATTCAAATGCTCACTAACTCCTACTTAGGAATAAAAATATTAGCAACACAAGCCTTACTTGAGAATAAATAACAAACACAATTAAAACTTAAAAGAAATTGGTAACTAACAAATGCTAAACAATTTACATGAAAACCGGAGTGAGTGAGTGAAGAAATTTGGGTGGCTCTTAACATTGAGGTCTTGAGAGCCGATGAGGGTGAAGCGAGGTGAGTATGGAGCAGCACCAGAATTCAAGGACAGGGGAAACGAGAGATCCCCAAAAAAACTGCAGATAAGTGGCATCGTCCAGCACGATTCTTACGTGCAAAAATCCAGGAGTGACCCCACCGGGAATCTAACCTGGTTCACCTTGGTGGAAGGCAAGTACATAATCTAACCACTACACCACTGCAGTCCCATGAAAACAGGAAATAACAAACAGTTATAGAAAAATAAATTTCATATAGTAAAGAAAGCATACGGAAACAACATAGGCCTACAATTTACCATCGAGAGTATGGGGAAATGTTACAAATACTTGGCAGAACCAACAACGAGAGACAATCACAAGATGTCCTAGTGCAGTCAACAATTATTACACTTGTAATGCCAAAGTTTTCGTTGAAATAAAGATTCTGTCACAGCAAGTTGGAAAATGCACTAATGCGGGAATAACTCTAAAGGTAGGTATGCAAAATCCAAATATAAAATTTTAAAATATTTATAATTCCTTTTACAAGATAAATTGTTAAAATTAACAATTAAAAAAAAATTACAATTTTTTTTTGAGATTTAAGTCTACATTATTAAAAACTGCTGATATGGGATGCAAACACAGCATCCTTACAAAAAATGCACAAAAATGTAAGGTACACCAATTTGAATCAATTTTTTTGACTGAAATGGAAATAAATGTTTAAGGAATAATTAAACAAAATTAAAATCCAGTACTTTAAAGAATTATTACGCCTAAGCGAAGTCTGTAGTCACAAAAATGCCATTTTTTAGGAAGTGACTAAACTACCGGTACATAATTACCAGCTGTATCTTTCTGCGTAGCACTGCAAGTAACAAGCTCAAACATAAAGTAGAACAATTAAATGAATGGACAATTGCTTAAAAATGCTAGGTTCAATTTAAGAATGGTATTGTTTTGGGATTTCAAGGGGTTAATAAGAAAAAATTTTTGAGGTATCACACACCCCCACATAACTATCATACATGCTACTTCTATCATTCTTTACTGTTGTACATAGTAACTGAACACTGTTCTAAAAAAATTTTCAACAAATTCCAATTACGTTGCAGTACATCTTGTTTACATGAGTGCTGGTCTCCTGTGATGTTTGATTGGTCAATGTCACATGCACATAATTTTTAGATGCTCATGTGTTTATATAACTGTATTTCTGTTAGAAACTTAACTCCCCAAATCTGCATTACAAGCATTTACCAATTACTGCACTGAACTGCACTCCCTCAATGCGCACCGGCTGTGTGCCACGTCTTCCAATTACCAGAACTCGTGGCGAGTGCAGTCAGTTTTCATTATCCAATTTCTGTTTTGCACTGAACGCGTGCGCGTTGAGTGCAATATTTTCTGCCCCGGCTCTGGAGTCGGTGCAGCTGTTTCAGTGCAATATGGCGACGCCCAATGATATAAACAAGACAAAATTACTTGTGATTTTGGGAAGTTTAGAATTGTCAGATGACCCTTCAGAAGATGAAGAAATGATGGTGTCTCTTGCAAAAGAAATGTTAGTAAAAAATAAACCCAAAATAGTGAGATATATATATATATATATATATATATATAAGACTTGGTTCATCAGTATTCTGAAGATAAGATTAGTTTCATTGCTCACGTTTACTACGTCAACAACACTGTTTTCCAGTCAAAACGCAGCGACTTCCAATTGACAGTGCAACAACAAATCGCACTCGCTTAGGGCAGTCACGTGATAATTGCACTTTTCTACTTTTCTGGGCGCACGGTGCAGTCAATTGGAAGCAATTGGAAGACGCTCTAACATAATATGACCATATTATCGTCTCCCATTGTGTCCTAATTTTCCAATCATAGCAACTATGTAAATGTAACAAATTGGTTCAAAAAGGGTACAGTGACAGGGCCGTCCTTAGGGGTGTGTGGCTGGTGCGGCCGCACAGGGCCTCACACCTACAAAGACCTTGTGCCCAGAGAGAAAAAAATTTTTTATTAAATAAAAAGTATTTAAATATTACGCATTTGTTTGGGTGTGAATTATAGCTATTGTGTGTGTTATATACATCACAGTAAAATTTCCATATTTAGACATCTTATTTTTTACAGAATGTAAAATGTTTTATTAATAAAATGTCAAGCGCGAGGCATGGGATCCCGAGAGCAGAGCATAGGTCTTTTGTTCAAAACGTGATTGCATTGCGGGAAGGGGAAATTCATTGGCTTGGAAGGGAAGGGCCTCGCAAAAGTTCTTGCATCTGGCCTCACTTCCGCTATGGACGCTGTTCAGTGGATTTGGGTTGTGTTAAGCACTATTGTTTTACAATATTCAGCTGCAGATAAATTAAGTGACTAGGAGTAATAGGCACTTTTAACAGCACGGCACAAGAGGATCACAAACAAGTGAACAAGTATTCTGGAAAATCACCGAATATTAGAAAAGGCTTAAAGTATGTTAAAAAAAATAACACTTCCCAATAGAAAAACAAAAATTTTAAGTGGGAAATACATGTAGGGTTTATTAATTGTCTGGGCAGATAATATATTAAAGACTATCATATTGCACTTCCATATGGCACCATTACTNCGTAGGGTTTATTAATTGTCTGGGCAGATAATATATTAAAGACTATCATATTGCACTTCCATATGGCACCATTACTTAACCACTTAAGGCCGTGTCCCAATTCACAGTGTGTGTACACTCGTCGCAGATTCTCCTCTCTGCTGTCTTAACTGGGAGTAGAGAGTGCGAGAGAGGTAGAGTTAACGATACTCACTCTCTGCTTACTCTCGCACCCTCTGTGGCAGCCATGTTGTGTTCAAGTCTAACCTCAAGTATTCAGACATATAATTTTTGTTTCTACAGCAGTGTTAAAAATATTTTATTGACTTAACAACTACAGTTGTGAAATGTGCAATACCAACAATATTCCATATGACACGTTAACATAAAAATTATGATTATGTTCAAATTTAGTTTGGGTTAATTGTGCACTTATTGTTAAGTACTCTGCTTTGCACATTATACATTATAGTTAAGTTTTTAATCACTCAAATTTATGTAAACTTAAAATAATTTTATAAAAGGACACTATAAATTTATTTGAGGAATGGGAATGGAGAGTAGTGTTTTATTTTTTACTATTTATTACATTAGCAGTTAGAGAAATTATGCAGAAGGATCATAGAGGTCACTAGTCCCAATTCGCTAGAATGAGTCAGCACTATAGTGGGGAGTGAGTGAACGCACTTTCAAGTTGGGACACAGCCTTACATTTTGTACGAGCAGGCCTGACTAAAAATGCTAAAAACACACTAGGTAACTGACTCACCTTAAGTAGGTCTCTGAAGTATGGACTGCATGCTGAAAGAACTACTCGGTGGGCTTTTAAGCTTTTTCCATCACAAGCAAGCGTAACATCAACAAAGTCTTCATCATCTCTTAAATTCTCGAATGCCGAAGTTATGCTACTTTGATAGTTATTCCAACGCAGACAAAAATGTTGAGTATCTGCCATGCTCCTGTTATCGAATTATTTGTTCCTGAAACGAATGGGGCAAACATGTGAGCATAACCTTAAATTAAAATGCAGAGCTGTCAGTGACATAAACAACATAGCATGAGAAAAACAGTATATAAGCATTTTAATAAGTAATGTAAAGATATGTTTTCCTAACCTCACAGATACTTCATTATGTATCGTGCGGTGTTTTAGTTTATTTTTCGGTGAAGCATGTGGGATTAAGTATTATTCCATACTCATAAAATGATATGAACAAAATGTTACGTAATGGACATTTCTATCAAAAAACAATATGATTTATTCCGCCTACTACACAATAAGTGCATTTCAATTCCCCGAAAAAAAGAAATTAAAACATTTGAAGATGGCGTCCATAAAAACATTGAAATATATTTGTTTCCCATAACGTCACAATTTACACTAGAACACTTCACACACATTTCGCACTGATCACAACTAAAACACAACTCCACATCAACAATGCACATTCCACGCAACAAACTGTTTACTACTGTCCATGCGGCTTTCGCCGGAGAATCGCTTTCAGGTAAATGACATTGACAGTGCTCAATGGAAGACTAAAAAAAATACAGCAGAAGCAAACGAGCACAAACACGACACAAAAAAATAAAAAGTGGAATTACCTGCTAGGATAAACACGCCGTCTTCGAAGCGTTATTACTGCTTAATAGATACATAGGCTTCTACATTCTTTATCAACCTTTTCTTATCAACGCAGCGTACACCGCTTACACCAACGTACCAAAAATTGCTCATGAACTACTCAACTACTGACCAACAGCCGCGAAATACAAACAGATTTCAAGACCGGTACAACATTTTCTCTTAGAAAGCAGTACATTCCACGCAATATATTTCCCTACGTACACACTTAACACTCAAATACTACGTATTTTACGATGATTCCAGAAATATTTACGAAAAAAATAAGCAAGAAGGCATAATAACTACAATACGGTACCGTGTTCTTTATCTACGTGCGAGACATCTGGTGTAATGTAATAACTCTACACTAAAAATAGCGCGCACCCCTTGACGTCTAATGAAAATGCGGAAGGATACAAAAAAACTAAACATTTGCAGTGTTATTACTTTGACGGCAGAGTTTTTATTCGTGTAAAGAGCCATACAGTAAATTATACTAAATATGCATACCTTTTGTTTTGCATACGCGATCTTTTATTTTATTATAAATTCATTGTAAATGATAAAAAAAAACAAAATAAATACAATAACAGAAATATTGTATATTCATGCGCTAATGAGGTGCTCCACCCCCCAACCCCAGTTAATCCATCCCCAAAAAATCATTACATTTATCCGCGGTCACCATCTCTGCGCATGAACAAAGTTAATTCGTTTCACACAAAACGGGAGAAATATACTCGCATAAATCAAATATTTCTCTTTTTTTTTTTTGCATAACGTCTGTATGATCAATACTACAACAGCGCGATAAAACAGGACTTTGCAGTTCTTGAGACGTTATCCTCCCTGAACAGTTGTAATAGTAGCTAAGTAGCTGTCGTAAACCTAGCAGATTAAAATCTTTATTACGTCATCCTAGATAGCTACACTTAAGGGTAATGTTGAAATACACCTTACTGACGCACAGTAATTTATGCTTTATTTACTTCAGTTAACAGCAAATGTGCTCACTCCTGTATTTGGTCATTTTGAAATGGTAACGCTAAACTTTATCAAGCAGAATTTCAAAATAAATATTTTAATAATATAAGCTTTACTGCACATGGTGCTGGTAGGTTATCAGACAATAAATATTGTTTTGTATTCTACATTAGTACGTGATTATTCCATTTTTTCTTTTCAGTACAGAAAGGCTGAATCGTAGTAAACACTGAGCTCAGTTAAGCTTTGTTATTTGAAAATAAATATTTTTGGAATTTTTTCAACGAACAATGAGCAAGCTGTGTAAAAGCATTCAGAACATATTTGCACTTTTTTTAAAACTCAGCCGCGTAAATAAATATTATCACAGTGAAACGCCTTTGAAGAAAATAAGCAAAGTAAAACTAAATATACACGAATTCGTCGTGACTACAACGTTACGAGAAGAGATAATTGTCAGAAAGTTGCAAACCTCGGGATGAGCCGCAGACGCCGCCGAGCGCTTCGCGGAGCGGGAGGTCCCGAGGTAGATGTCCTTTGCGGTTGCTAGAACCGGCTCCGCAACAACCTAGCTACATAGTTGTACACTGTAGGCTGCACGAGCGCAAGCCTGTGTGCGCTCGTACGTCACGCACCGCCAAGCCGCACCGCCTCGGATAGTTTAACCTGCACCCAGCTCGACAAGTTGTTTTGCGAGGAATGAATCGTAAGTAGCGACACGTTTCATCTGCGAATTTTACTAGGACGGATAAATTATTCGCTCCAGGCATCAACAATCGCGTGGGGGGTTGGGGGGGGGGAACATGTAAAGAATTTCGAAGCACGCGTGACGAAACTAAACCGCCATGGCTTGTCGTGAGCCCACGCATTATTATTGAAGGATTTTAAAAAAAAACCTCGCGAGAAACGCAGTTCCAATATCAGGCTGTTTTAAAAAAAAAACCCACAAAACAACGTACCACATGGTAGTATAGTTATGGAAAATGTTACCGCCACATTTGGGAAGTGCGGGAAAGATATAAGCGTAGGTCCAAGTGGTGTAGTGTGTTTTAAAGTGTGTTTCTCTTATCTTGGGAAACCAGTTAAAGGAGATGTTCGGTGTTATCTCGAAACGGGGCATCTCCCCGATTCCTGATTGGCCAAAAACGCTAATGCAGCGTTTGAAATTACAGAGTCACCGTCATAATCGTGACCACGGGGTATACAGAATATGCACTGAACCCACCCCATTAGGGACGTTTTAAAAACACTTATGTTCTCCCTCGTGGCTCATAACCCCCCAAGAATGAGATAAATAGAAATTCGCAGTTCAGTATATTCACGGATTCTTCACACTGTGTGGATCAAACATTTGATATATAACAGCACGCTTGACGTGATTGGTTATTTCCTAAATATGGCATGTATCATAAGCGTTTTATACATCTATTGGCATAAAAATATTTTACTTTTTGGTAAATTGAAATTTTACTTTCATATTTTATATATTGTGCCGTAGCACAAATAATACAAAGACGATGTCACTTTCAAGATCTGTAATTTCAGAATATTTTACAAGTTAATAGCACCTTAGGGTTGAACATTTGCATTAAACATTTACAAAAAATATGACGTGTAAAATTGTAGCTCAAGTACAACAAATATTTAACTGGCAAACAAGCCAAGAAGTGTACAACGTTTCAAAAATATCAACAAGTAACTCTGTTGACTAGACATACAAAATATTAAATTGTAGCGCAATTGCTTATTCACAAGTATTACGTTACTCCAAAATATACAATAAATATTTAATTGAAAAAACGAGCGTAGTAATATTAAAACGTTTCAAAATACAAATAGTTACATTAACTACTAGATAAATTCAATGTATTTAGTGGAGCAATTTGACTAACGGAGGGCGGCGTTTCTGGCCCAGTAAAGCCGCCTTTACGTGTAAATACAAGTTAAAATCTCAAATACAATATTACATTAAAATAGTGAATCGATGGAGGCAGTCTGTAGACCCTAACCATAGCTCCATCGAATAAAATAATCGACCACGACAATTATAATACTTCAACAGACTACGCCCAACGCGTAAGTCGTGGCATCACAGTAGCGACAATTAAATTTTAAGTAAATCATTGGGCGGCAGACAAAAAACTATACACAATACGTAAAAGCAACTGGAACTATAAAGAGAAGCAAGAAGTTAGTTAGGCCGAAACTACAATTTAGGCAGACGTCCAAAACCAGAATTTAGAAAAAATCTAACTCACCACAAAGCCCAAGACAAGCACAATTCTAAGCCACGCAATTATTTGAAAAACCCTAACCTGACCCACAAATGAAAAGCTGCGACCACGACTCGCCGTTTCACAAGCTCCAGCACAATCAGCCGCTCACGCAACTACATTGTTTAAACGGCGTCTCATAGCACCCTCGTCCAAGGACGGGTAAACTGACAATTTTAGCTCATACTACAGTTTATATTAGCTCTAGCAGGCGTCAACTCAACGATTTTCTTCACAGGCGTAGAATAAGGCGTAGAAAGAATGCACGCCGCACAAGGCGTGTAACAACTTATATAAACTAGCCCCTGAATTTTAAAAAAAAAATATGACTTACAAGGAGGGGTAATCAAGGGAAGGAAATGAGGCGAGAAAACAGGAGGGGAGCCGAGTCGGCCAAGGAGCAGATGACCAAATGTTGAAGATGTCCCCGGGGACGGTGGGCAACCAAGTATACTCCACTCAGCGCCATCACAGCGGCCTCTTCTCGAGCACGCCAACAGCAGCTGGGGCTGTTGCGGGTGGAGAACCTGGACGACCACAGACAGACCTGGCAGACGTTTCTCACTCCTCATCTCGGCTCACGACAACAGCGGCGATATGGTGAGCTCGGCTCGACTCGGCGGAAAGGCAGGTATCAAGCAAAAATAAACCAGGGATTAGAAATGGGGAAAACCAAAACAACCAATTTAGACGGGAAAAGGATAAAGGAAACAAAGGGGCAAGATCATACCTCAACAAGGCATCAAGGCTGCAGGCTCAGACATGAGCAATCAACAATTACTATCGTTGTACAAAAGGCTTTAACTGTGAGACGTGTGCTTTGCGAAATAACC
>NQII01000196.1:1141225-1156695 GCA_002778355.1 Clitarchus hookeri | reverse complement strand
CGCGCCTACAGCCTATGCAACTTGTCCTATACGCATGATCGCACAGCCTTGTCCTGCAGGCGTTTTACGCCACAACTTTGAACACTATTATTTGATATAAAAATACGTTTCCGGATATACGTAAGTGTACAGGGCTTTTGTATTACTGTTGGTCCAAAGAAACTATGCCTGAAGTTTGGGCACTGAGTTTACGGTCATTCTGTATTTTTACTGCTACTACAGTATCAAACACGTTTTAAGGCATGCATTCGGGACGAGGCGAACATCACAAGACTATGTATGCTGTGAGGTGTACACTAGTATGAAATGCTGAAACATTTTCCCGCCTGTCGACACGATTACAAAAATAGCTGTTTCTTCAAATTCTGGAATCTCCGTGACGTCAGTCACGGCGTCAGCGCACATTGCATTATGTAAGCAATCAGCTATTTGTTCAAATATTAGCTCTTCTGTCGTAAGTTTTAAACTATCAGCATGCCTGTAAGGCGATTTAAAACTAAAAATGGAAAATGTATCCAATTATTTTCAAAGTTACGGAGATGTAACAAGGGTGTGCTTTCTAAAAGACGCAAAATGTATTTTTTTTCCGGCAGCCAAATATTTTAAGGAAAATAAATTAACTTGGCACCTGGATAACGATCTACATGTGTTAAAAAAAATAATTAATTANTCAAATATTTTAAGGAAAATAAATTAACTTGGCACCTGGATAACGATCTACATGTGTTAAAAAAATTAATTAATTAAATAAAAATTTACGGGAACTGACATTACACAGGTTTACTTATATAACTTTTATCGTTTATAAAGTTAAGCACAATTTGCGAATATGACCTTAAATGATAACAATTTTAACTACAATCTAACAAAATAATGTTTGGGTATTATGATAACACTGCAATTTTATTGTTTAGAAGTTGATGAAAAAAATCGACTGCGAAACCGACGTTTTTCTTAGTCTCAAGCAAAAATATAAGACTTCGCTATTTAATAGACTTCATTCTTTTTTAACTAGGATAGAAAATTCTTANTTAGTCTCAAGCAAAAATATAAGACTTCGCTATTTAATAGACTTCATTCTTTTTTAACTAGGATAGAAAATTCTTACCGTTGCAAACTAAGCTCACCGTCTTAACTAATACTATATATATATATATATGTATATATATATATATATACACATACATACATATATATATACACGTGCGTGCGTGCGCGTGTGTGTCTCTCTTTTTTAAATTCAGGATTGTCTAGCAGTTTTAAAACGAAAATTCAAACAACTCAGACTAAGAATAACGTCTAAGTAATTATTTTTTTGTTAAAAAAGTTTATATTAAAGTAATTATACAGCAATTTATATAAATAATTGATCTTAACAATTTGGTGTAACATTTTTAACAAGTTTTGTAATTAAGTCATTTTGGCTAGCCGGATCAGTAAAATACTAATTTTTATCCTTTACCACTATATATCGACACAATTTCAGGGGATAGTAAATTGCGCTCAGATTAAGCAGCACAATATTAATATGATTCAATGAAGTAACTTCATACTTGTTACCGCAAACGTACTTTTCGCGACAGCGGTACTGCATGCACACACAGATAAAACATCTGCAGGTGTCTCATACGAAACAGTAATTATCACCTCAGAACGTATATAAGTACTGCTTTGTTTCTCAACAGAGTTGATATATAAAAATGCGCAAATACTCTCGGCCAAGCAGTCTGTTGAGTATACTTCAGCGTCAACTTTCACTTGGAGGTGGGCGGAGCCCCAGGGATAGTCAGAAGTCAAAGTTTAGTACGGAGGAGAAAGGAGGGGGGGGGTCGTGGCCACAAGGTCTTGCGCATGCGCGGCAGTGTTCCCAGCTGAGTAATGTCCCGGGAGCAAACAGCACACTGAGTGAGTCACCAGCCCAGGGTACCCACTGGCTGGACTCTAGCGGACAGGAAGATAAACAGTCGCAAGCTAGAAATAACTTCTTTAGTAAACATAGTATATAGGCAGCGTGCGCCCAAGGAGAGAATACCGCCACCAAAACACTTGTGTTCAACATCTATCAAGGACAAAATGCACCGAATTTTAGGCTGAAGACTAAGAATGGAAATGACAGGTCATACAATGTCATTGTAATACTATGTGCTCGCGTATGTATGCTCATTCTTTTTCTCAGCCAGCAAAAGTTTACACCATGTCAAACAATTATTAATGTTTAATACCCGTCTTACAAAAATATGAAATGTTAAAAGTTAGTTACTAAAATCAGCTAATAAGCTATTTTTAAAAGGAAGATATGGAACACACTTTCATGACGTCATACTCCCTCTATTGTATATTTTTTTTACAATAGGTAACAATACTTTTTTTTTCAGAAATGTGACAGACTGGTAAAAACCTGACAATAGCAAACTAGTTTCTATTTTCATGATAAAAATTTACATCTTATAAGTAGTTATTTTTATTCGAGTTTAGGCAAAGCTACGGATATCCCTAGATTCACTTGCAACTACTTACGTATGACTACTAGTGATTACAGTGTCACAGAGTGGGAGCACCTGCAGGAAACCCCACCACTCCATGACAGTGACCTTCAACTCCCCTTCCTTCCATTCCACTCATTTAAGCAAAATGAGTCTTACCAAAAACCTTCAAGCAGCAGCAGGGCAAGGTAAATAGTTAAACTTCTATACTTAAATTTTTTAAGTTTTGCTTCACATTAACTAAAAATTAGCAGAAAATGAAAACATCCAATATTGTGGAGCGCACCTCATAGTAGGCCGAACTCAGCTCTTCTGCGTAACTGTGATATGCCAGAAACGTGCGTGATGCATCCGTTTTCGAGTGATGATTCGAAATCCGCGGTGACGACGGGAGACAAAGCAACACTGTTGCTTATTAATAACGAATGGTTGGTCCTGTTATGACAGGATGGAGAACTGTGAACAATGTTTGTATAAAGCCATACCAAAAATGGTCAAAAAGTGACATAATCGAAGGGAAATACAGTCTGTGCAATTTTCCGTATTCTGAGAGTTGACCGGCAGGTGATGGAAGCTCTTGAGATGCGGGCTCCTGCTACGGCAACACGTTGTTTCACATACGCATCTGTAGTTCCATCACGGACGAAGCTGCACTGTCCGGAGGTGGAGGAGACTTTGGCAACGCCACTCGGGTGTCGCTGCCAAACGCTGGTATTTGCTCAGCTGCTGCAGCGCGCCTCCGGCGACCGGTGGGCGCTCAGCGAGGTCGGGCACAGTGATGACGTCACGGCACTTGCCACACGGCTGCGTGCGTGATTTCACTCCGCAGCGCACCTTGTGGACACGGATATACCCGCCACGGGACATACCCAACCCAGCTAGCCGAACTGGGTTAGTGCCGGCAAAGAAGAAACGTTAACTAACATAAGATTTTTGGGCACGTGGACTTCATGGGAATCCGGACCCCTCACTGGTATTACAATGACCCCCATTGGCACCAGAATCATACTTACACTAAGGTTCCTTATTTACTGTAACTTTGGTATCATATTTTAAAATAGCATTTGAGTTCAGTTTATACAGGGTGTTCGGAAACTCAGTCGACAAACTCCAGACAGAGTTTCTTTGGACCAATAGTAACACAAAAGCCCTATACATTTATATCCGGAAACGTATTTTTATATCAAATAATTGTGTACAAAATTGCTGCGTACAACGCCTGGAGAACAAGGTAGTGCGATCATGCGTGTAAGATAAGTTGCATACGAATTAGGCCCTAGACGCTGCATATTCAGTGTCGCGCGCCTACAGCCTATGCAACTTGTCCTATACGCATGATCGCACAGCCTTGTCCTGCAGGCGTTTTACGCCACAACTTTGAACACTATTATTTGATATAAAAATACGTTTCCGGATATACGTAAGTGTACAGGGCTTTTGTATTACTGTTGGTCCAAAGAAACTATGCCTGAAGTTTGGGCACTGAGTTTACGGTCATTCTGTATTTTTACTGCTACTACAGTATCAAACACGTTTTAAGGCATGCATTCGGGACGAGGCGAACATCACAAGACTATGTATGCTGTGAGGTGTACACTAGTATGAAATGCTGAAACATTTTCCCGCCTGTCGACACGATTACAAAAATAGCTGTTTCTTCAAATTCTGGAATCAAACCTTTAAAAAATCACACCATGTATGACGTGTTTCGTGTTTCCTAAATATGTCATGTATCACAAGCGTTTTATATTTGTGTTAAATTTAACTTTTTTATATACGTTATCTATAAATTACAATATTTAATCAACAATTAATATCAATCAAATCGGGAGAGAGTAGGTGTAAGAAATAGTTATTGTGTAAAATGTTAGGTACACTGAGTGCGCACGAAAGCGGAGCGTTGTCCCGTCGGTGTGAGTTTCTATCTAGACTCTGTTGAGCTTTGTTTGCAGGGGACGGAGGAATATCCTGGAAGTAAAACTCTAGCAGGGCTTCAGAAAAGATGGAAGTAACCGTGAATGGACTATAGGTGAAATCCACACAAAGCATGGCGTATTAGTTTAGTGCATTAAGTAATAGTACTGTCCCGTAAATTTTATTTCGCAGTAATAATGTAAGTTAGTATTTGATCATAAATTTGACACTGATTAAAACTATATATATATATATATATTACTTTAGTGGTTAACTGTCCGAAATATTACACTTGTTTATTTTCCTACAAAATTATGAGAATAAATTCTTAAAACGTAACTTAATCACAACTGAGTACTTTCAAGAGATTATCAGGTAGAATCTGTCGCGATTAATTATTAATTACTTTATACAGCTGACTTCAGATGTAATAAAAGTGCCGGCACTATAACATTAATAATATTCGGGAATAACAAATTATATTATATCTCCAAACGAAAAAACGTAAGACATCTTAAATAAAAGCTTGGCCACCACAGCCTATTTCTCTCGCTAATTGGCGTGGGGGTAGAAACTCAGGGGGTATGGTAAAAAAGAATATTTTTTTAAAGATGGACCTTTAACGGAAAATATGCTTTCTACGTCCGTGGGCGAATCACAGAACACAGTTGTTTATAACTAAAAAAAAAAAACTCAAAATATTGATGCAAGCTTAAGTGTATTGAATTTATCAAACTGTATGTCATCTCCAGCAAACACAAAAATTATATTATATAGTGCTTGCTTAAAATGTGCTTAGCAAATGTTATTCCACAAAAATTCTGTTAATCACAGTTCCAAATCATGCAGAAATTTCCAAAAATTGCAACGATTAAAGTCATAACTTTTTTTCTCGCGCGATTAAACAATTATTTAGAGATCGCGCAAAAACACAAAAACCAAATTTTCATGCCTTTTTTTTAACTTAAGTTATCTCGCTCCTTTTAAGTGGTTTGGTTTTCGTCATTTCTGTATTTTAAAAAAATCAGTAAAATTGTAATTCTTTAACTATAGGATAAAACAGTTTTATTTATATTTAACTGCTTGATATATTATAATGTGTAAAAGTTTAAAAGTGTAAACCAAATTTAAAACTTCTGCTATCCGGAGAATTTATTAAATGAGAGCTCGATATCCAATACATAGTACACAATGGAATTCAATGGGTGTTGATGGACTGATGAGAGAGATTTCGAGGTGGCCTTACGAGGGTATTTAAGCCTGCTCTGTTATGTTAGTATTTCTGCTTCAGTGCAGATGAAAGTTATGCCCGGAGACCCCTAGTGAGGGGACTAACACTTTTCAAACTCACCGATTCCTGTAAGAGTAATATAATGTGTTCTAAAAGTCTGCTGTACCCACGAGCTTAGACAAGACGGCGTACACTCGAGTAACTACCTCAAGTTCTCTTTATTCGTGTTTGAAAAAAATTAAGGGATCAGTAACACCTACTTGTCTGTCAAATGAAAATGTATGAATGTATAAATAATCTCAAACGCTACATACATCTCAAACGTCGTGAGAATGCAATCAATGAATTATAATTATCAATTCCTAAGAATTATTTACAAACTGAAAAAAAAATCATCGGAAATGAAAAATATCCTAATATTACGAAAATTTTAGCTACATCAAATAAGAGATTTCATTGTAACAACACTTCTTCCAACTGCGAATTGCCAATCAGTAGTGAGCTGGTTTGGCCACTTTTGCTTTTCAACACTTTTCTGTTAGCACAACAGGTAATTTGTGGATATGAACTGATGTGTTCTTCTTCACGTATGATATAGAAACTAGTGAGGCTTTCGGTATAACCATGGGTATAAAGACGGTAGTATAAATTAGGTACCATAAAGGGATAACTGTAGCATCAAATCTTTTATTTCGTGGCCAGTCACGCATTCTTTTCACCCCCGCGTCTATGCCTTTTCTGGGTATTGCCGGGGTCTCAAGTATTTCCTTTAGTTCTGATCATTGTGTTATCTATCTAATGACTTTCCATCATTTGGTTCTCCCGGGCCACGTAACTTTTACTTTTTATTTTACTTTAATTACTTTGCCTACCATCACCCTTTATTGGTTATTGCTGTATATAACTGTAAACTGCCAAGCTGCTCTGAGGGTGAGTGTGGCGCGGTTGATCCTGCCATCCATCCTGACTCTCCCAGCAACCTGGGGGTTTATTCCCATATATACGAGTGCTGATTCAGAATTAATGGCAACTATTGTTTATCTCCCGGAAATGGCCCAACACAGTAAATGTACTTTGTACAGTTGAAAGTGTACGACATGTACGTTTTAAAGGTGACACCACATGGGCTATGGATGCAGGAATATCCGGCAAGGAACAAAGATAAGCATGGCTGCTTGAAATCACCGTTTAATTTATATATTCTCGTACAAACTATATACACCCAAGTGAACGAGTACGTATCATACGTGTACGAGCTGTTTAACATCCTTCAAAGTAGTCTCCGAGGTTGTCCACGGTTCGTTGCCACCGATGAGGCAGACATCGTCACAGCATTTCGACGAGAGGTGGCGCACATTGGCGGATCTCATGCAGCCGATGGTATTTCCCGTCATCCTTATCGCTGGCACTGAACCGTGGAAAACCTCGGAGACTACTTTGAAGGATGTTAAAACAGCTCGTCCACATACGATACGTACCCGTTCACATGAGTGTATACAGTTTGTACGAGAATATATCAATTAAACGGTGATTTCAAGCAGTCGTGGCTCTACAACATATTAACTATATCCATTTCTCCATTGGGCAGTAGCCGAAAGGGCGGCCTGTTGACCCCTTTTCTATGCCTTACTCCCGCAGAAACCTTCCTTCAGTTTGAATTCTCACCATTTAATTATCATGTTCCTTTGCCAAGTCCGTATATGTTCCGTCTCATTTACCTGGTTCCTTGCGTAGGTAATTGTTCCTCCACTGTTCATATTCCTTGTACGTTGCCACCCACATCTGCATCATGTATTCTAGCTTCTTCAGAGCGGAGGGCATCCACTGGCAGAGGGGTACGGGGGCATGTAGTGAGATGGAGAAACGACGGAATACAAGGTCGGTGGGAACTTAAAACACTCCGAGAAACCCCGCCAAACAACGACAGCGTCCGTCACGTTTTCCACTTGATAATCGAACCCGGATGACCTTGGTGGGAGGCCAACGCGAGTCCCCAGAATTCCTGCTGGGCTGGATTAAGTAAGATTTATAGTAAAAACTAGCTAATGTTAATCTTTACAGTCGTTTTTACATGCGAGTATACATCGACTGCTCATTGGCTANTCTTTACAGTCGTTTTTACATGCGAGTATACATCGACTGCTCATTGGCTACTTGCTGCCACAATGGGAGTCAGTGATTTGGCGTGAGTTATGCCGCATTTTTACTACTGGCTTGGAGCCCTCCAGAAAGCGTCGAATAAATTGACCAACTGCATACGTAGTGCAAACATAAAAGAGTGTTTAAAATCGAACTTTCCCCGAAAATAATCCGCGAAATTTCAGGTCTCTAAAGGTTAAATTTTGCTGTCCAAAAACTTAAAAGAAGGTTGGAATGAACAACTATCGCCTGAATTGTATTTCGCAAACGCTGAAGACTTGGTTTCGTGTCCGCGAGCGGCTGTTACTGCGCATGTCTTTATCGTAGTTCTTCAACTGCTAACCAGCCGAAAACGGCAAGACGTAAGATCTGGAGTCTGGCCTCGTCCACATACAGTCCGCTCACCAGCTATTCCTCCTCCATGCTCGCCATATGCTGCCATGCAGTGCAGGGACAAAGAGTCGACGCGCGGACTGTTGTGTGAACTGCAGATTGGAATCTCCCCGGCTGCGCAGCGCGACCGCGCTGTATTGTCCGCCGCCGGTGTGTTCCCGCATGCGAGCCACGCTGATGCACACGCGAGCGCAGAAATGACAGCATGTGGCGTGACGTTACAAACTGGAAGCTGCTACAACCACAACCTACCCAGCCCACAGTCACTACGCCGTATGCGCCCGATCTTTACCTGACATTAAATACGAGACCGTGGTTACTATGCATGCCCTTGTACGCGGCCATCAATACTGTGTTCGCTCGTTTTTACCCATCTTTTTTTCTATATACAGGATGATTCTAAAATCATAGGACAAACTGTGAGGGGTGGTAGAGCTCACTAAAACAAACAATTATTGTATAGGAATATATGGGCGGGAGTGACGCGTTAGGCACAAACACAAAAATAACACATGAAATGCAACACATTGTTTACTTACAACGTCGCCGCTAAATGCCTTTTTATAACAATGTTTATAATAATTGCTCAAAATTGCTACTACCGACAGTAATGCAAGCTTGCTAGCGTCGGTGGAGTGATTGGCGAACAGATTCAAATACGCCTGGTATTTCACGCATGCTACCATTGCCAGCCAATCACGCCATATGTAGAGGTCGCCAAGCATGTATGACTGTTGGTGGATGCATTTCAAGCAACTGTTTTAACATTTTCTGTACGGTATCACTCGTTAAGTATGCTGCTAATGAACATTTTATGTTTCCGTTAATGTGTTATGTTTTTGTGTTTATGCCTCAACGCGTTACTTCCGCCCATATATTCCTATACAATAATTGTTTGTTTTAGTGAGCTCTACCACCCCTCAATGTTTGTCCCGTGATTTTAGAATCATCCTGTATAGGTTGTTCACGGTTAACTGAGCACTTTTGAAATCAGCCTTTTAAAAATGTCACTGCCCCTACTTGCATAATATTAACGGGCACACTGAGTGGCATGCGCCCAGTGATGTTGGTAACAGTGGAGGGAAAGTAGTTCCGTGTTTTAACGATGAATTTACAGTGTTGGGTAAGAATCTGTGAATACTGAAATTATTTGTTTTGCATTCTGTTTTTTCAATCCATATAAGTGTAAGAATTAGCAAATTTGTAAAGTATCTACATTTCTAATAATTTCACAGTTTCACCTCACCGACACATGAATAAGGTGATAAGGCCCATGGCTATGTAAATTTTGCACATAGCGGAAGAATACACGATGTATACATAAGTATACCTTAAGCAGGGCTTTCAAAAGTGCTCAATTTACCGGAACAGCCTTTAGTACCCCAAAATTAACCTAGATTAGTGGGTTAATACGTGTTAATCTATAATTCTACTTGCAGTTTAAACTAACCTAGAATAGTTGGTGAGTAAGCGGCACTGAACCTTATCGAAAGCCCTGATCAGTTATTCTTTCTGTTAATTGCCTATCCTTCCACGTCAATTTTTGCTCTGGCGCTTATGAAACAAAGGAAACAAATTTCAATGGCAAGTAATTTCAACATCGTACTTTTAATACGACGTTATCGAATAAAATAGTTTTTTTTTTCTATTTCACTATAAGTAGGCCTAAATAGTCTGCGTTTACGTGCCTATAGACGATTTTCTTTTCAAAGGTACATTTCAATTAGTCGTGACTGAACTAAAACAACTGTTCAAATGAAAACATTTTGGAAAGTAATTTCCTTTCTGCTTCACGACATGCATTCTATATAATTCTATAGAAGCTGTTCAAATGAAGACACTTTGGCACATTAATAACTGTGCATTAAGATTTTCAGGGTTTTTTTAAACAATATTATAGATAAAAATATCAAGGATTTACAACTATCTAATAAAGATAACTACTCTTACTTTTAATTTTGAAGCTGTGGGCCTAATATCATACATTAGAAATCCATAAGTCAACAAATTGACAAAAATAAAAAAATTAAGTTTAAGGAAAACTACAGACAAACTTGAAAGTGATTTTAAATATACACAAGTATTTTACTATCACCACTCTCTAGTATATGCAATACATTTTCAGAGTTAGTTTATAATTTATGGTTTAATTACAAGGGTTCAGTCTAATCTCGCAGCTCGCATGTCATTCTGGCTCTGACCATTTCCCAGTGAAATGGCCATTCAAAGCATCTGGCCAGCATTGGTTTGCCAACACTCAACACGTCATAAACAACACACTATGGTCTATTCACTCCAGAGATATTCAATAGGCTAATTAATGCCTTTGGGAGCTACTGTGTATGCATGTTTACAACATAGCTACCAAAATCCTGATGAATAAATTCAAGGACTAGGAACCAAACGCTTAAAATTTAAGGGCTTTCAAGGGCTGTAAGAATTCTGTATTTTTAAATGATTCTTTAAAATACAGAATTCTTACAGTCCGTAAAGTCGTGTTTAATCATTTATATTTATATTATGGATGTTCACATTTCTTTTTTTCGACATACTGTATGTCTCAATTGCTTTGAAAAGAAAGCATACTGAAAAAAAATACTCAAATAGCATGCACCAAATATATACACATGAAGGCGGAGATAGCAAATAACTGGAGAATCAAGGTTATAAAAAAAAGGAGTGTTTAAGCATGTGAAGATTAAATTTATTCCCTATCTTGCCCGGTTCAGACGTTCCATACCCGCATTTTCCGTCTTGAGAAACAGTAATGTACGAACGGCACAGCGAACAAGTTTCCCAAACCATGTTACTGTTGCCAACCGATCCCCTAACGTCCTATTTATTGCTGTTGCCTGCGATAGTGTTATCGCGGATGAAAACATAATCCTTTATTGTCGTAAAATACGTCTGAGCTGCAAACTTCAACTCTAGTTGGCGACTTCCGGCTTTGCACAAGAACAACGTATGATTGCTGAGCTCTTTGAATATAACCTACCTCGCCAAGCTCACAGCAGATGTATATGAGTGTCTGTGTGACGGCATTCCATAAGGCAAGCGAAAAAAAAAGTTTTTAAAAAAAAAGTACGAAATGCACGACCTATATACAAGCATGCAATTTTTTTTTTCTTTTTAATAAAATTGAATTTACATGTGCCATAATCTGAGAATTTAAACAATGGATATATGTTGTGGACTTGCATAAAGAAAATTAGTAAAAATTTAAATAATTGTTTAATACACAATTTTTTTTTTCGATACGCCACAAATTTAAGTACTTCCATTTTCTATTTAATATTCGGGCAATGTAGTAGTTAGCTTTGTATCGGAAAAGTAAATTAAAAAATTGCGTGTGATAAACAGCGTGTACAGTACGTCACGTTTGTATTCATACATAGCCTCAGCCATTATAACAAAATGTATTTTTCCATTAGTTTACTGAAATTATTGTATGAACTTTATGCGTACTGCGGATAAGTGCAAAACAAAAACACAGTGTACAAAATATTTCCTTTCAAATGCAGGACCTTAGAAGAAAAGGTGCGACTATTTGCAACCCCTAACGAAGGTCACTTTGATATGCATGCACTTGTAAACATTTAGTCGTTTGATTGCCTTGAGTCTGGCGTAAACTGCTGCGGAAGATGTGTGCATATAATTCGTTATTCCCGTTCTCATACAACCTGCAGTGGTCTCGAAACTTGGTTTCGAGATTAAAGAGACTTGTAAATTTAGCGCTTAGAGAATTCTCCTTAAGAAAAATAGCACAAATTTCGAACAAGGGTCGCGCAACCGTTCGGTATGTTGTTAAATTAAAATATCAAGGATCATTGAGGAAGATACCAAGAAAACCTAACACAGACGTTTGAGTCCCCGGGAAGAACAACTAATTTTGGTGCGAATAAAATCCAGTCACTGTACAAGCACCCCTAAACTATAGGCGCCGAATTGGAAATTGCTACCAGTAATAAAATGTATTCTTAGACAGTTCGCCGGGTGTTACGTAATCACGGCTATGTTGGCAGGATAGCGAGGATAACAACTGTGCCGCAAGACTGCTCTTCAACAAAGATCACCTAAATAAGAACTAGGAATTTTGAAACAACGTCGCCTGGTCGGATGAGACCAAAATCGACTTTTTCGGCCCAGGCGGTGACCACAGGGCATAGAGAAAAGGTAATACGGTCAATGATATTACCAATACACTTCTCACAGTTAAACATGGGAGGAGTTTCAGTTGTGGTTTGGGGGTGTACGTCTGCGAAAGTAATCGGGAATATTCAATTTACTGGTGGTACGATGGCCAAGTTTGTGTATAATGACACTCTAAAAGAAGAACGTTAAACGAAGTGCCGAAAAACTAGAATGTTACAGTCCTACATTTTTCAGCGTGACAACAACCCGAAGTATACAGCTAGTTTTAATAAGGAATGGTTCATTTGGAACATTCCTAAACGATCGAAAACTCGTCGTCAGTCTCCCGACCTCAACCCCATTGAACATCTGTAGGCACTTCTGAACTCTCGAGTACACAGCAGAAATTTCTCTACCGAAGAGGAGTTGAAAATAGTTGTAACTGAAGAAAGGTACATCATCAATCGTGAAAGGTGTGACAGATCAGTCAGTTCCATGCAACGTAGATGCCTGGAATTTATCAAATCTAAAGGCTAATTCGCAAGATATTAGAACTTCTGTTTTGTGGGCTTCGATCATTATGTGCCAACACGTATGAATAGCAATGTGACGTACAAAAGGGTCACTTCCTGCGTTTTCTTTGGTATTTTGTGTTACATTTTTGTATAAACTATTTACTTGCTAATAATAAATAATATAAATGATTCAGAATTTAATTTATTAGACGAAAGGCACAGAACAATTATTATAATTATCAAAAACACAAATATATTTTCAAACTGTATATTGAGAGTTTCTGAATATTTTTTCGTTGTTTTAGTGAAGTGGCATAATTTGCGGTAAACATACTACTTAACAGAGATGCTATCAAAAAAGGGACGGAACAAATTTTTAAAAACACCTTTAAAATGTAACCGTATTATGCTTATCGCCACGAATTACATTATGTGGAAACAAATCTAGTCTTTAAATTTTTCGCAAAAAAAAAAGTTTTGATACATATTATTTAAAAGTATTTTTGAGAGTGTGGCTCGTATATATCTTCCGGTATATTCATTTTTGGCTTCAGTTACAGGTTGACATATCTGGGACGTGCAATATCTATATTACCAACCGACTTATTTATAGGAAATTCCTGTTATAATATTCCTCCCATAACATTTTCGCAGTTAGTAAAGTATTCAGTTAGTATCCAAGTCTATTTTTCAACGCAATTTTACCCCGTTATATGGTTTTCACTGCTCTAAAAAGAAATCGTTTAGTCCCTTTCTTAGAAATGTTGTAACATGGTTTATTTACGAACTGTTTGTTCATCATTATTTGCCGGCTTTATTGCGTCACTACTTCTGTCAAATGTGAATTCCAGTAATTCGGCAACACACAAGTGCACGTCAAACGCTCACAGATACTTTGTCCAAGCATGATGGTACAATCAAAACATCGTGGAACGTTCATCGCTGAGAAAAGCCTGAGTCAACCAAATCTTGTTAAAAAAAATTGTCAAACAAATGAATAGTTTATTTTGACAAATATGCTGATTGCCTGGACAGAAACTGGTAAACAACACTTCTGGGAACCAAACACAGAGTCAACAATTTAATATTTTTTGTTTGGGAGAACAAATATCCAATAATACTGTTTGGTTGAGATAACTGCTTGCATTTGGTTAGCGCAGTTAAAGAAAACATTTTGCGATTTCAAAAGAATTTTAAATCGCAAAATAAAAGTGATAAAAAAAGTTCTCGTTAAAATTCATCCCATGGACAAAATCATAAATCTGACTATCTATTACGCAAGCCGCACCACAAAAAAAAAAAACACTGCGGTATTACATTTGTAATTTCAACAGTGCACCTTCAACACATAAAACAACAGTGGAAAACAAAGTCGTCAAATACATATCTAAATATCCTAAAAAAAATTGCAATAAATCCCTTAATCAGGCGTATATTATAAAAGGGAAAATCTGTAAAAATATATATAGGCCCTATGAGTTCAATTTACAAATTATTTACTGGTTAGAATATGGATTTGTCAAAATACTGAGCATAATTGTAACATTGGCGTATATTAAATGTTTAAATACTAAGCAATTAGAGTGCCGAGAGTTTTGTCTCAACTATCATCAGCTATCAGTTTCGGGGAAGGGGGATGGTCACTAACATGTCACGTTTATAAGTATTGTTTTGAACATTATGTTTTAAGTGTTCGTCGCCTGAAAGTCTGGCAAATTGCCAGGCTTTCTGGCAAGCTTCACTCGGAACTGCTTTGCTTCAAGAGTAAAAAGAGTTCACAATATTAAAAGAAAAAACCTTTTGGACATGTTCGAATTTCATAAACTCTGACGTTATCAACTGAGAAACTGCATGCTTTTCGTCTGAGATTCTTTAATAATCTTGACAATGGAAAGAGCTTTATCAGTTGTATAAATTTTCACTCTAAAATAAAAATATGTACCTATGCATCTATTTACTCGCTCACTTAGACATATCTGTTGAATTAATGATTTCAACAAGTAACTGTTTATGCAAACGCACTTCAACTATGTCCATAAAATGAAGAGTGTTTGCGTATTAAAACAGAGGCAAACATCGCCAAACGACTTACGAGTAATATTTGGTAGCATGTACTATTTACGGTAAAGTGAGAGCTTTTTAAGACCCTGTTAATTTTTTTTTCAGCCTATTCCTATCTTGCCGTCAATTTTTAATATAACCATTGCTATGTGACTAATAAACACAGTGCATAAGTTTCACCACTATCAAAAATTACCGTCTGAGGTTACAACAAAATATATTTATTTGTTGGGGGGGGGGCGCCTTAAAAAGTGCTCACTTTACCGTGAATAGCCTTTAAGAGTGGGATTCAGCTCCATGCAATTGCACCTTACATCCCTAAATACGCAGTACCAAATTAGTGTATTTGATCAACTAGCACTAAAATACAAATTCCAGTGCGGATCTAGACTGTACAGCTTGCTGACTCGCAGCTATGTACGTTCGGGTAACATCGGCTTCCCGAGTTTTTTGTTTTTCCTTCTACGGCTGACAACATAACAAACCTGTTGCCAGCAAGCCGATCCACTCTGCCATAAAACATGCGGCAGGTTGGGAGAATAGAAACAGCCTGCGGATTTTAGTTTCGCGTCGTAAAGGCACCATTTTGGAAAACAAAAAATT
>NQII01000196.1:1028839-1141175 GCA_002778355.1 Clitarchus hookeri | reverse complement strand
CAAATGATGGCAATTTCCTAGCTAATGACCCCAATTACTTTTTTCACAACTATACTACTTTTGAAAGAGGAAAATACGAATAAAAGCAATGCGCTCACTGTTACTGACCGAAACTTGATCAGAAACAGATTGCACGACAAGAATCCCCGCATAAGTTAGTTAACACAGCTAGTGGCTGTACCGAGATTTTCGATACAACATAAAGACCACACGACAAAGGAAATAGTAATGGTCAAAGCAAAAGCAACACATTAATGCCTTGCGTATAGCTTCGCGTATTTCAATTATGCATAGAAATAGCCATGACCGTTGTTACTCAAGTTATTCAAGTCAGCGAATAGTTACGTAACTTTTTGTGCGACAAACTACGCATAGCCAATCACAACCCACTCCTAATACCGCACACGTCAAACCCATTTTCATAAACACACATCTAGGTTCACGAAAACAGACTATCATTTGACTACCGCATTCTTATTTGTTTTCAGGTTTGTATTTGTGGGCATGGGCTTGAGTCCATCTGCGCAGAAGCGAAGTTGCGAGTGTAAAAACCGAACTGCTTTTTTGTCTCTAGAACTGTTAGAAACCCTGTGGCTTCAACTTCAATTCACGATACGTGTTCTGGCATGTTAGTACACTTCATCTGACCAAGGTTTAATGCAACAGGGATATATTCAAGATACGTTGGATAAATTTATATATAATCAGGGGCATGTTGGGAATCTAAATATCAAACAAACATCGATGCCACCGTTTTGAATACGTGACTATGACAGTTCTGTGAACAAATCGTGAGCAAATGTTGAAAATATGCACGTAAATATGTATACAACCTATTTACGTGTTTCAAGATTAGCTGTTCTTCTGAGCTTTTGTGCTACAGCTATTAGCTTTGTACAAGAACCCAACATATTTATGTGCCTTGCGTATACAAAGGCTGCTTATGTTTTATTGTTATTGTTTGGCAAATCCAATACAGTAATTATGTACTATTGAAAACGGATGTAAGAATACAAAAAGCAGTCTACCTTATCTTTACTCTATGGTACTAAAATATCAAAACATGTGGGGGAGTAAACACTGATGAGAATATTCCATACTCATTACTAAATAATAAAATTAATAAATTAATAAAATTTGGAATGAGATAAATTTAGCGAACTGAAACAAGGCAGTTTACTTTACCCACACGTTCCCATTTGTAAATAAAATCCGAGTGCAAAAGAAACTAATGAAAACACTTACTATTCTTATACCTATGTAAAGAATGCATTCAGCAAATGAAGCGATAGTTGTGGATATGTTTGTATTATAGTTAATTCAGTCGAAGTACTGCCTTAATTCCGCGATACACAAACGTACAACGTGTTTCTGTTGAACACAGCCGTAATACGAAGACTGGCTGGAGAGACATGAAATAATAATTTATACTGGAATAAGTACGGTTCCCAAACTGCAGAACACCAGAAAAAAAATTAGAATTCACACAGAGTTAGTATGCCATCTACCATCAAGCAACTCGAGGTTACTGAAGCGGACCTCCTATATAAAATATTGTATATAGAAGCCATCCGTGTACGCTTTAACAGCGTAAAGAAAGGAATAAGAAACTGACAAACTGAAAACCAGTATCGAGCATAAGGCTGAAACGTTTTACAAAAATACTATTCGAGCGCAGTATCCTTTTGAAAACACTGAACTGCGATGCGAGTGGTGACGTCTTGATTGGCTATCGCGATTGTATTTTCTTCATCTCTAGAAGCCGATAACAATGGTTAATCGGTAGTCTGCACGTTTCCAGATTACCACTGTCGATCTGTTGACTGTATGTATACCCCAGTTTCCCATCACGTTTCAAAACCACGCTTCATGTTTTGAAATGCATCGTGTAGCATATGCCTTTCAAATCCTGTATTCGCTGACTACACTGTCATTTAATTAATGATGTCCTCTACAAATAATGACAACTATAACTTCAAGGACTACCGTCATCCTCAAACAATTCCGCGGACACACGAAAAACTCACTGCCCACAACCACGGCGAAGGCTACGTAAACGCTATGAAGTACCATAAACACAACTTTTCGCAAAGCTTATCCCAGCCTACGAAACACACACGTCAACTACGGGTGGATTTACTACTGAAAAATTAGGTTTCATAAATTATGCAATTAGTGNAGCTTTGTACAAGAACCCAACATATTTATGTGCCTTGCGTATACAAAGGCTGCTTATGTTTTATTGTTATTGTTTGACAAATCCAATACCGTAATTATGTACTGTTGAAAACGGATGCATGAATACAAAAAGCAGTCTACCTTATCTTTACTCTATGGTACTAAAATATCAAAACATGTGTGAGAGTAAACACTTGTGAGAATATTCCATACTCATTACTAAATAATAAAATTTGGAATGAGATAAATTTAGCGAACTGAAACAAGGCAATTTACTTTACCCACAAGTTCCCATTTGTAAATAAAATCCGAGTGCAAAAGAAACTAATGAAAACGCCTACTATTCTTATACCTATGTAAAGAATTCATACAGCAAATGAAGCGATAGTTGTGGATATGTTTGTATTATAGTTAATTCAATCGAAGTCCTGCCTTAATTCCGCGATACGCGAACGTACAACGTGTTTCTGTTGAACACAGCCGTAATACGAAGACTGGTTGGAGAGACATGAAATAATAATTTATACTGGAATAAGTACGGTTCCCAAACTGCAGAACACCAGAAAAAAAAATTAGAATTCACACAGAGTTAGTATGCCATCTACCATCAAGCAACTCGAGGTTACTGAAGCGGACCTTCTATATAAAATATTGCATATAGAAGCCATCCATGTACGCTTTGACAGCGCAAAGAAAGGAATAAGAAACTGACAAACTGAAAACCATTATCGAGCATAAGGCCCAAACGTTTTACAAAAATACTATTCGAGCGCAGTATCCTTAAAAAAAACACTGAACTGCGATGTGAGTGGTGACATCTTGATTGGCTATCGCGATTGTATTTTTCCATGTCTAGAAGCCGATAACGATGGTTAGTTCGGTAGTCTGCACGTTTCCAGATTACGACTGTCGATCTGTTGACTGTATTTCTACCCCAGTGTTCCCATCACGTTTCAAAACCACACTTCATGTTTTGAATTGCACCGTGTAACATATGCCTTTCAAATCTTGTATGCGCTGACTACGCTGTCATTTAATTAATGATGTCCTCTACAAATAATGACAACTATAACTTCAAGGACTACCGTCATCCTCAAACAATTCCGCGGACACACGAAAAACTCACTGCCCACAACCACGGCGAAGGCTACGTAAACGCTATGAAGTACCATAAACACCACTTTTCGCAAAGCTTATCCCACCCTACGAAACACACACGTCAACTACGGGTGGATTTACTACTGAAAAATTAGGTTTCATAAATTATGCAATTAGTGAGAAAATCGCACAAAGTCTCCAGTAGGTCTATGCAAGACACGCGCACATTAAATTTAAAATTCCAGGCGATGAAAAGTGGAGTGGGAAAACCTGCCCTTTCTCTTTTCACAGTTGAGAACTAACCCATAAGTTTCTCTTTTCAAGAATCCTATAAATGTGAATAAAATTCACAAAAAAATATAACTGTGGTTATGCTCACTTCACACTTATTACAAGTATCCTGCCAATTTCTGTTGCTGAGAAGTGATTAACTACAGTCTCCGTCAGAAAATTTCGTCTTCTTCAGATATAAAAATTGTATTGAATTTTCCTAAGAAAACTCCAAAACCGTGCACGATCTGTTACCTTCTGTTACGAAGCANAGCTTTGTACAAGAACCCAACATATTTATGTGCCTTGCGTATACAAAGGCTGCTTATGTTTTATTGTTATTGTTTGGCAAATCCAATACAGTAATTATGTACTATTGAAAACGGATGTAAGAATACAAAAAGCAGTCTACCTTATCTTTACTCTATGGTACTAAAATATCAAAACATGTGGGGGAGTAAACACTGATGAGAATATTCCATACTCATTACTAAATAATAAAATTAATAAATTAATAAAATTTGGAATGAGATAAATTTAGCGAACTGAAACAAGGCAGTTTACTTTACCCACACGTTCCCATTTGTAAATAAAATCCGAGTGCAAAAGAAACTAATGAAAACACTTACTATTCTTATACCTATGTAAAGAATGCATTCAGCAAATGAAGCGATAGTTGTGGATATGTTTGTATTATAGTTAATTCAGTCGAAGTACTGCCTTAATTCCGCGATACACAAACGTACAACGTGTTTCTGTTGAACACAGCCGTAATACGAAGACTGGCTGGAGAGACATGAAATAATAATTTATACTGGAATAAGTACGGTTCCCAAACTGCAGAACACCAGAAAAAAAATTAGAATTCACACAGAGTTAGTATGCCATCTACCATCAAGCAACTCGAGGTTACTGAAGCGGACCTCCTATATAAAATATTGTATATAGAAGCCATCCGTGTACGCTTTAACAGCGTAAAGAAAGGAATAAGAAACTGACAAACTGAAAACCAGTATCGAGCATAAGGCTGAAACGTTTTACAAAAATACTATTCGAGCGCAGTATCCTTTTGAAAACACTGAACTGCGATGCGAGTGGTGACGTCTTGATTGGCTATCGCGATTGTATTTTCTTCATCTCTAGAAGCCGATAACAATGGTTAATCGGTAGTCTGCACGTTTCCAGATTACCACTGTCGATCTGTTGACTGTATGTATACCCCAGTTTCCCATCACGTTTCAAAACCACGCTTCATGTTTTGAAATGCATCGTGTAGCATATGCCTTTCAAATCCTGTATTCGCTGACTACACTGTCATTTAATTAATGATGTCCTCTACAAATAATGACAACTATAACTTCAAGGACTACCGTCATCCTCAAACAATTCCGCGGACACACGAAAAACTCACTGCCCACAACCACGGCGAAGGCTACGTAAACGCTATGAAGTACCATAAACACAACTTTTCGCAAAGCTTATCCCAGCCTACGAAACACACACGTCAACTACGGGTGGATTTACTACTGAAAAATTAGGTTTCATAAATTATGCAATTAGTGAGAAAATCGCACAAAGTCTCCAGTAGGTCTATGCAAGACACGCGCACATTAAATTTAAAATTCCAGGCGATGAAAAGTGGAGTGGGAAAACCTGCCCTTTCTCTTTTCACAGTTGAGAACTAACCCTTAAGTTTCTCTTTTCAAGAATCCTATAAATGTGAATAAAATTCACAAAAAAATATAACTGTGGTTATGCTCACTTCACACTTATTACAAGTGTCCTGCCAATTTCTGTTGCTGAGAAGTGATTAACTACAGTCTCCGTCAGAAAATTTCGTCTTCTTCATATATAAAAATTGTATTGAATTTTCCTAAGAAAACTCCAAAACCGTGCACGATCTGTTACCTTCTGTTACGAAGCAGTTTCGGCTATTCACGGTAAAGTGAGCAATTTTTGAAGCCATCTTATTTGTAATAATAGTCAATAAATATATTTTATTGTATTCTTAGACGTTAACTTTCGAGTTCGATTAAATATACTGTGTTTATCACTAACATGGCAATATTTATTTTTAAAAATGGCTGAAAGTGAAAAAGTGACTAGGGCTTCAAAAGTGCTAACTTTACTGTGAACAGCCTATACACTGGATATTGTTTTTTTAACTTCTTAACTGCAAGTTATAANGCGTTTATCACTAACATGGCAATATTTATTTTAAAAAATGGCGAAAGGTTAAAAAATGGCTGAAAGTGAAAAAGTGACTAGGGCCTCAAAAGTGCTAACTTTACTGTGAACAGCCTATACACTGGATATTGTTTTTTTAACTTCTTAACTGCAAGTTATAAATTTTTTTATGTCTATTTAATCGTTAACTCAGAATGCCTGGCGGCTAAATTAAACTTTGTTCGGGCATAAACCTGGATCACTCCCAGACAAATTTATACTCTGTAAATCAATATCGATGCCATACTTTATCCAAATAACATAGTCCCGCAGATCTGTTCTTAATAATTCTGTTAATTATATAATCAATATCGAAACTCAGCAATGTAAATACATTTTCTAGCGACGCTTCCACAAGCTTTGCAACTATCATCAGGTTTGCATCAAATTAATACATTTTTCTTCTCACTTCATTATTGCCTGCAAGACCTTCGGAGCCTAAGTCGCAAAGGCGTCAGGCCACGATTACGGGTTCGAATCCCGGGTAAAGTCGTGAACATGTGTACCGTATACACACCTATGGGAGATCAGGTTAGTTTAATTTGCGAACTATTCCCCATAAGTTTTCCGAAGTAAAAACTGGGGCGATAGTGATCCCAGTACATTTGGCTGCTTGTTACGAACTTCGACTTTCCTTATAAAATTCTTATGACCAATTAATTGTAGCCCTGATGACGGATGCAACGTTTGACAAAATGTCGCAAGAAAAATGCACGTGACGGATATAATTATTGTCGTTCTTTACGAAACGTAGGAAAGAATACCTTCTGTCGTACGCAAAAAAAAAACGGAGCACCGAAGTCACCACACACACACACACACACACTGTTGGGAAGCACACGCGGTTGGCAGCACTGACGCGCGCGAACACTCGCGATGGACCGCGGACCGGCGGCGGCAAGGGCTGGGCACGGACTGAGACACGCCGATGTCGGCCGGCCGGCCACTGGTGAGTCAATAGCCAGGAGTGCGAGTGAATCACGAGGCGGCCGCTCGCGCGCTCGCCAGAGGACTGGTTTAGCAGCGGTGGTTAGCCTTCTGGGGCAGGGATGGCCACCTGGCGGCCGCTCGCAGCATCCCGCGCCACTTGGCCGGGCTGCACCTGCCGCGTGGAGCCGGCTCTTCAGGCTGTATTACCCCCGCCATGCGAAGATATACGACACGTCGAGGCCACGTGACCACTACACATCATACCTTGCGCACCACAAGATGTTTCTGTAGCCTGTCGAAACCTTTACGTCGTGTGGCTTTAGTTTAGTAGGTCTCGCGAACACATATTACGCGAGTATCGGCTGTTCACGGTAAACTGAGTACTTTTAAAGCCATGCTTAGGATCTACTTGTATGCAAATTTTGTATTCTTACACCATATGTATAATTAACATTGCCATGAGCATAATCACTTCATTCATGCATCGATCAAATAAAACAGTAAGATTATCAGAAAAGTATTTTTTTTTAATTTTTAGGAGCATTACAAAAAATGCAAAATAAATCATTTCAGTATTCACAAATGTTTACCAATCACTTTCAATTCAACGTTAAAACATGGAACTACCTTCCCTCTGTCGCTACCAACTTAACTGGACGCATTTCAGTCAGTGTGCCCGTTAAGATATGTATATTGAGGTAAGGAAGGTGACATGTTTCTAAGGTTGATTTCCAAAGCGCTCAATTAACCGCGAACAGCCCCTGTACAGAAAGTGTTCGGCAACTCCGCGAAGCATTCGTATCATTTATCCTGTACAATTCTGAAAAGAGATTTTACTACACGTATTCTTTCTGTTTTTAAAGTGTGCGCACTTTCCTTGTAGCGAAAAGCCAGACCTGTCATACACGTATAAGCCGTTCACGGCAAAACGAACACTTTTGAGTCTCTAGCTACTTTCTATTATCAGCCATTTTTTATACTTCCGCCAATATTTTAAATAAACATTGTCACGTAAGTAATAAACACAGTGCATATATTTCACCGGACTCGAAATTTAAAGTCCAACACTAAAATAAAAAAATATTTATTCACTATTATTCAAAATGAAAGGGCTTTCGAAAGTGCTTACTTTACCGTGAATAGCCTATAAGCAAATCATCTTGGCTTGAAGTTGTTGCACCGTTGAAAAAAAAGTGGTTAGTACGCTTGGGCACTGGTAGCGTAAAGAAAAAAATTATCAGCAAGAAAGGAAGCCACGGTCTCGCGAAAACGAGACCGACGGACGCTGCCACGTGATCAACGGGCTCGGTAAAACACAACTAAGAAAATAATATTGACGTTCCGAAACCTAGCAGAAGTGACAGAATATGCTATGCCATTATCGTACGTCCGTTTAGGAAACTACGCTTTTGCTGTTTCTGAGAATACAGTGATGCGGCGTGGTGCTGGGAATCACTTAAAAACAAAAAGGCAAAAGGATTTACAACTATTGCTTCTCTAAAGCAAGAACATCCGCTGTGTGTATGTACGGTATATCAGTAAACAAGTACAGGATTTTCCACCCGCCTACAGATTTATGCGGCGTACAATTCGCTTCCAGGAAATTCTCGATATCATTCGAATGCAAGGCAGATAAACAACTAACTATTGACTCAACACACAAAATACTTCAAAAGAGATAAATGCTCAGTTTCTTAAAAATAAGAAGGGGAAAATTAGGCAATTCTTGGATGGTATTTCTAATGGTGAGAATATTTTGTGTTACGTTGTGTATTTCTGATTTTGTATACATAACATCTGGCCTTAGATATAATGCTAGACGATTATTTTCAAATATACAATGACCTGTGAAAAATTAGCTCACCGCACACAACTATTCGCAATACCACTAAAAACCTATCAGTGGGAAACCTGCATTCTCTTTCTTAACTGTCGCAGCACTATTCCTTATTTTATTTACTGATATAATTTAAACATGTGACAGACCGACGTTAGGCCACAAACACTGAAGCGGTATGTAAATTAGTTGTTTTATCCCTAAGGGTAGAAAATTGACTTGCCAATAATATATCATTACTGCTCATATTCTTGTATACTGCGGACACTGAACATAAACCCCAATCCAGCACGTCCGAAGTTTCATCCTATTCTCTAGAACAGGCGTTATATACTGCCGGTCTTCCCTTTGCTTCCGCTATAAAAAGCTCTGTATCGATTGACTGATCCCACCTCTTCCTCTGACAAATAGAACGCCGCTTTTGAAACTGATATAGAGGTCTATAACGAGAACGAAACACAAAGCACAACTCAGTTTTCACAGTAGCTATATTGAAAATGTGTACAGAGAGATGTCATGGGGAGTAAGAATGCAAAGATGTGCTTCAGAAGAGATTTCATTCTGCAGTGAACTTTTGGGCGAATATATGATTGGCCACGTGCATCGCCTCCGTAAGGTATGCAGAGTCAAAACAATAATTCCGTCATGCCGTATGTGCACGCACAATATACGCCAACAGCAGTGTTTTTTTCAGGAAACGCATTCTAAATATGAATCAGTATTTTCAATCAGTAGAATTATTTTACTGAAATGTGATGACCCTACACTATAACGTATGTTCAAAGTATGGCAGGCACCTTATTTATAATGTTCATTTCAAGTGCTTGTGGTTTATTATCATTTTTATCGTCATCTCGCCGGCTGGCAGAATACCGCATTATTTTTCATATTGTATCAAGTATGGTTCATTACAAGATTCTGTCCTGTACAGAACAACTGGTAACGTTGAAGAGAGTGTCAGGCCATTTCCGGTTGTACGGAGCGGTCCAGGCAGCGAGGAAGGCTCTCGTTCCCCCCTTCCATCCTTCTCTTCCTTCCGGCGATCTGCCGTGGAGGGAAGATTTTGTTTTACATATTATAACAAAGGAAATGTAACCGGAGTACCTAATTCATTATATAAGAGCAATCAGTGTTTTAATATAATCTGGAACATGTTTATTGCAAATGCATTTGAACGACAATAAATGCGTATGGAGTATCGGCAGGCCCACGCAACATCCCGGTATGAAGGGGTGCATTGCCCCGTCCTGGAGGGGGTGAGACGATCCTCCCGCGCCTCAGAGCCGATGAGGGTGAAGTGAGGTGAGTATGGAGCAGCGCAGGAATGAAAGGGCGGGGGAAACGGGAGATCCCGAGAAAACCTGCCGACCAGTCGTCCGGTACGATTCCCACGTACGAAAATCAGGAATCGAACCCGGTTCGCCTAGGTGGGAGGCGACTAGTGTAACCACTACACTACCGTGGCCCCGCCAAAGAGGAGGTCAGAGGTTTCTCGCCGGCAGCATAGAGGGCACTTGCGCAAAATGTACGGTGGACGGTGGCACATGCCTCTCCGAAGAGCGAGAGCGTGTACTGTGGTCACGGCCGGTGTTACGCGTTAAGTAAACTAAATATTCATCGTTACGATACGGCATACGGCAGCCCGGTACATCACCGAGAAGCGAGTGTTTATCGCGGACCGTAGCCGTAAGAAATCAACCATTTCTCAGTTAAAAGTTTACAAACAAGCATACCCAGTCGTGTTGCATGGGTTCGTTAGTACTAGGCAATACGTGACAATCAAATTATTATTTATTTATTGACGGTCCGAGCTAGCCGAGACATAACCCATCTAGACAATAGACATTACAACAATGAATAGTCAATATCACTTCCAGAGCGTTAGCTGGGTGCCACGACCGGTAGAGACTTCGCAGAATCGTCAGTTAATGAGCTGTTATGTACTGGAATCACTCAGTGGAATGCGCTGAGGTTTCATTGTTACGCCAGCGAAATTCACTAAGAATCAGTATAAATCGCTGTTTAATCGATAGGTATCACCAATTAAAATATTCAGTAGAATTTTACTGATTCAAGTGGAGAAGTTTCGACAGATCCGCAGTCAAGTTCTCTGATTTGGAGCTGTTTTAACAGTTTCTATTTTAGTGTTTTGTAACAAACCGAATCCAACCAAACCAGAACTAACCCATGATTTTTAGATTAATCATAATGAACGGCTAGGCGTGATCATTTCGCCGCGTTAGCTCTACGCCCATCTCACAGCCGCCAATCACATCAAATCCGTATCAAAGGTACACTGCAGATTGAAATGTGACGCATCGCAGTCTCGCCAGCCTTACACAATGCTGGGTAGGCTAGCCAGCAATCTCGGGAGTGTACTTCATAACACTGTCCGTTCGCAAGAACTGCCCAACAGATCTCTCCGATAATGTTAGCGCTTGCGACCTCTACAGCATGTCATATTCTTTATTTTGCAATAATAAATGAAGCAGGTGTATTGCCACAAGTCACTGAATTTCCTTCTGTGTACTTACATTATTGGCGTTACACTGAATCCGTAACACGGGCATAACAAAATGCATGCGTGAACGAAATCCAAGAACTATGTTCATTTAAATGCGCCAATACAAAATGGCACACTGCATTTTTTTTTTATAATACAAGGAGGGCTATAATTATTCTGGAGTGATTACTGAACGTTCCATAGGTACAAGAGGTAAAACATGTTTTTCGCACATTCAGCAAGAAGCAATGCAGAAAAACGATCCCAAAACAAAAGTAGCTTCTCAGTATTAATTTCATATTGGTTACAACTACAATTTTTAATAGGGTACAACCCAATTGTGGTAATTTGAATTATTTTACGTTGCTGGAGCAATGTTACAATTTACAAGATACGACAGAGATATTCAAGGACAAAAAAATGTTGGTACACAACTTACTATAAGTGATTGCCGCGAAAAATACTCATATTTACACGAAAACAAAAATACAACTTAAATTTTGTGAAAGGCTGCTCTGTACTATAGAAAGAATATAACAGCGAATTTTATACACTGAATAAAACATTGCTATAATTACACACTTCCACAATTATATAAAACAATAACTACTCGAGAAAGACAAACGTAAATCCTCACGTGGAGCTAAAGTGCTGAATTACAATAGTTAAGAATTGTGTAGAAGAGCAATAAGGCTGACTCGTACACTGGAGTCATGCACACATCCGGCTTTATGGCAATCGTATTCATTTACAGCACAAAAGTCCAGCGATATATCCTGTCCGGCGATAGCTTGGCTCAGTATGCACGGCTTCACAACTTCTGTACCGGGACTGCTTGGTTGGATTAAGTTGGGTTTATAAATTGTCGCCCTGATAACTTTACATCGGATAAACAAATAATGAATTGAGGAGCCCGCCTACTTATAACAGAAAGGAGTGCACAGCTTAAAAACTATTGAACATACTGTGCATCTAGCTACTAACAATCATAAAAAAAAAAAAACGATTAACGAATGTGTTCTCTAAAGTGTATTTCTTGAGAGTGAAAATGTTTCGAATGAATATTTTTGAGTTTCAGGATCACATTTTGGTACGAGAATTACAGAATGGAAATTTTAAAGCAGAGCATAACTTAATCTATTTTTATCCCAATAAATAAGAGTATCACGACTTACTAGGCCAAATGCACAGTCGTATGGTGTTAAGTTGGAGTGTAAAATGTAAGCACTCACTATTTTAACACCTTTTTATGCAAAATATTTACAAAAAATTAAATCGTCCCAAAAAAAAGTATTTTAAGTGTGAGACGCGGATACAAATTAACCATGCATATAGCCCATAAGTCCTATAAATACTAGCCGCATGACGAAAAAGGAAGCCAGTTTAGAGCCTTGTGCGTAGAGGCGAAGAGGTATTTGAGGCCAATGTCACTGTCGACAGCACAAATACCGTTGGGAAACTCATACTGTATACGGGCGGGCATTGATTTTCCTGTGCCCTTTGGAGCTGCGCCATGAAGGGAAACGTGTTAAGGCCACAGAGTCTTCTGGACGTACCGCTGCGCCACCAGTGTTCTCCTCATCACTACAATGGAAGAACGAGNTGTTAAGGCCACAGAGTCTTCTGGACGTACCGCTGCGCCACCAGTGTTCTCCTCATCACTACAATGGAAGAACGAGAATCATAGGAAGATTACCCTCCACCCCACGACGCCACCAGTTCTGGCAGCATGTCGCTCAACAATCGAGTCGGAATTTGTTCACCGCCCAGTGCCCCTCTCATGACTCGAATACGTTATCTACATCCAGACAAACCCTGGATTCGCCACTGAAGACCATCCCTCGCCATTTCTCAGCCGTCCATGCCACCCGATTACAACGAAACTGCAAAGGAAGTCGCTGGTATCAGAGTGTCAACGGAAGACGGCGTTGATAATGCAGGTCTTCTTCTGCAAGTCACCTCGAAATATTGAGGATAGGAGCAGAGATCACTAGCAATACAGCTGCATGTCTTTGGATGGTGGAAAGAGGCGCTGTTGGTTGAGTTCGCGCCTGTTGGACGATAAAACGTTCCTCCCTTCCGGTGGTCATTCTGGGNTGGAAAGAGGCGCTGTTGGTTGAGTTCGCGCCTGTTGGACGATAAAACGTTCCTCCCTTCCGGTGGTCATTCTGGGTAGCCCAGAGGCTTCCAAGCGCGTATGTTCTCTTATTTCTACTGATCCAAACATTGTCGAATTGTTCAGTCTAAGCGTTACAAGTGGCGGGCAAATCAATGAAACGACCACGCTGTCTCCTGTAGTCTAGCATCTATCCTCTCTCAAAACTGTAAATTATTGTTCTTACCTGTTCCAAGGTATGTTAACTACTCACTGACGTGACACTACACACCTATACTGATCATACTGCGCACGTAGTTTTGGCCTACGACTGTTCACGTTCCCAGATTGTAGCGGTGTTCTCTCTTGGTGGCAGTTCTAAGCAACCAATCGCGGTCAAACTTATTCAGTTACAATATTTCCTGTGATAGTGTTGTGCACCAACTTCGGCTTTCCCGAAGATTTTTTTTTTGGGTACAGCTTTTTTTTACGACTAATTTGAAATGTAATGAACACACGTGCACTTAAATCAATCAAACCACACGTTTTACACCATTACTCCCTGTCGCGATACCACCAAATGTTTTTTTTTCTTATTGGAACATGCACTAAAGACCACATGTGTGTCGGACGAAGGGTAATTATAATAATAAATTATCTACGAACGTGTAAACTTGGAGCCACACAAAGGCCATTTATCTATATAACGTACATGGTATCAAAATGTTTCCAGTTNTACGAACGTGTAAACTTGGAGCCACACAAAGGCCATTTATCTATATAACGTACATGGTATCAAAATGTTTCCAGTTACAACCTATGCACGTTTCTGCAAAGACCCTAGCGTAACTGAAGATTAACGAACTAGGTACTTTTTACAGCCATCTATCGATCGCTAGAGTATAAGCAGTTAAGTAGTAAGTTTTCCGCTATTTAAAATCTACTTTACGATTGGGCCTCCTCCGATTTTTTTGTGCGAGCTTCAAAACGTTTGATATTATAAAATTATTGTTTCTCGAAGTTTCTGCTTCACGCCGAGAGGATTTNTTTGTGCGAGCTTCAAAACGTTTGATATTATAAAATTATTGTTTCTCGAAGTTTCTGCTTCACGCCGAGAGGATTTTATACCAAATTAACCTAAAATTGAATTTAACACCCATCCACAGGTTCGAACCCGAACCTTGTGATCCGAAAACGCCTTAGTTACGAGTACACTTCGACTTGAGCTGGGCGCCGCTCTGGACGAAGAGACTTTATTNTGTGATCCGAAAACGCCTTAGTTACGAGTACACTTCGACTTGAGCTGGGCGCCGCTCTGGACGAAGAGACTTTATTGCGGCGTAATTTGGTCCTTAGCCCACGCACGCACAAATGCACGTACGTCACGCTTATATATAGCTTGCTAACACCGCACCGGCTTTTATGTTTCAACCTCGGAACATTTTCGCCTTTCGTCACGGCCTCCACAAGCCATGTTTCGCCATAACCCGCGCACAATTTTTCCCTCCGAGCGGTGGGGGCCGCGGTGGAATAGTGGTCAGACTACTCGCTTCCCACGAAGGCGAAACGGGTTCGTTTCCCGGCGGGGTCGCTCCCCGGATTTTCGCACGTAGGACGATGTCGCTGGTCGGCGGGTTTTCTGAAGGATCTCCCGTTTCCCCCGCCCTTTCATTCCGGCGCTGCTCCATACTCAACTCGCTCCACCCTCATCGGCTCTCAAGATCTCGATGTTAAGAGCCGCCCAAATCTCTTTACGCCACTCCCTCTGAGCGGTATAGCGGTGTTTGCCTTTCGCTCACTTCGGCCCAAAAGTGCATCCAGGCGGAGAGATAAATTAGCTGCTGATCTAATCCAAACTACGAATGGGAATCTAGCCAAAAGAGTATTTTGGGTACATTTGTATGTTGCAGGTTATTTATTCTGGCCGTCATATCTCACTCGAGTGGTTTTTATTAAGAATGTATAAATGTAGAGAAAGAGATTATCGAACCGTTAGTGACAATTTTTATTCAGTTGATATTGACATCACAAATAATCTCCAGTAACACTGCAGAGCTAGTTAACGGTATGCCATCGACGACAGGGAGAGNTTGATATTGACATCACAAATAATCTCCAGTAACACTGCAGAGCTAGTTAACGGTATGCCATCGACGACAGGGAGAGCGTGGACAGTCTCGGGGTACACTTAAAAAGGACTTGCGTTTGCACAAGTCACAGATGTGAGTAAAACGAAACATTATACCTGTATATTACTGAGAGAAACCAACTTCATGAAACTTAATAATGTTAGCTGTCACATGCGTAAATAAAAGTATTCCATAAGTGTCCCAAGTAATCCTGTGTCCCAAGTACGGTGCCATGAAGGCATGAGGCAAACTGCGGGTTTGCACAAAATCAGCTGATCGTCGCCGGCATGCAATAAGCACTGAAATCACGAGGCAAGCCCCAGCAGCAACAACCACGGAGGAACGTACTCTGTAGTAAAGATGGGACGTGAAATCGCAACCTGTGAAAAGTTCACACGTGCATACAAATCGCAGNTTGATATTGACATCACAAATAATCTCCAGTAACACTGCAGAGCTAGTTAACGGTATGCCATCGACGACAGGGAGAGGGTGGACAGTCTCGGGGTACACTTAAAAAGGACTTGCGTTTGCACAAGTCACAGATGTGAGTAAAACGAAACATTATACCTGTATATTACTGAGAGAAACCAACTTCATGAAACTTAATAATGTTAGCTGTCACATGCGTAAATAAAAGTCTTCCATAAGTGTCCCAAGTAATCCTGTGTCCCAAGTACGGTGCCATGAAGGCATGAGGCAAACTGCGGGTTTGCACAAAATCAGCTGATCGTCGCCGGCATGCAATAAGCACTGAAATCACGAGGCAAGCCCCAGCAGCAACAACCACGGGGGAACGTACTCTGTAGTAAAGATGGGACGTGAAATCGCAACCTGTGAAAAGTTCACACGTGCATACAAATCGCAGNGGGAACGTACTCTGTAGTAAAGATGGGACGTGAAATCGCAACCTGTGAAAAGTTCACACGTGCATACAAATCGCAGTCGAAACCTGTGAAATGAAATCGATAGTAGTAGTGAAAGCGAAATAATGTCACAATTAGAACCAGCGGTATCTTTCCCGCGTACTATTTACCACCTGCGAACTGTATTTGGAACTATCACGGGCTTTCTTTTTAACGGTTATTTTGTATTTCTTCAAAGTGAAATTACCTACTTTTAAACTGTCATATCCCAAACAACATATTTGCGCTATCTTATGGGTAAAAAAGGAAACACTAGCAGAATTTTATGCTTGGCATAGGCAGCTAAAGGCGCAGCACCGAAATGCCGAAACCCTGTGATCCCGGCATGTGCCTCGTCACAGATACTACTGCAGCAACTTAACGGTGGGTTTACGAATGACTTAACAGAAACCTTAAGCAGCGTACTTAGAATATGAACCATTGTTTTCAAGGGTATTGGTTTATGGCTGCAGTNGACTTAACAGAAACCTTAAGCAGCGTACTTAGAATATGAACCATTGTTTTCAAGGGTATTGGTTTATGGCTGCAGTGTGCGGGTCGTGTACGGGTAGTGTGCGTTCTTGGCTTGACTTGAGATATTATTATTTTTTAAGTACAAGTCAAGGCGAAGTAGCCAATCAGAGCACAGCGACAGTTGTTGATTGTGGAAAACTGTATTTACATATTGGATTTAGGTTATTTCGTATTGTGAAATAGTATGCAGTGAATTATTTTAGTCGGGAGACAGTATCATCTCTATTTAAAGAACTGTTCATCGTCATGCTTCATTTCTTGGAAGAGGTTATTGAATTCGCTTTATTTAACATTTTCAGATATTGATGTAAATGCCCAATGTTGGCATCGGCATCCCCTCCTATAAGACGTCACAAGGTTTTCAAACAATTACACAAGCAGTAACCACAAATAATTAAATAGACCATATATAAATAATCTTCACTCTTGTCCATTTTTTTTTNCACAAGGTTTTCAAACAATTACACAAGCAGTAACCACAAATAATTAAATAGACCATATATAAATAATCTTCACTCTTGTCCATTTTTTTTTTTCAGTTTACACCGGCTGCTTTGGTCTCCTACGATTCTGATTGGCTAGATTTAACAGTTGCTAAATTAATCGTAAACTGTAAAACTTATTTACCATGTATTTAACGAGTCATAAGTACACAAGTCTTAATCCATCAGTATTTAATCGTAAACCCGANAAAACTTATTTACCATGTATTTAACGAGTCATAAGTACACAAGTCTTAATCCATCAGTATTTAATCGTAAACCCGACTTAACACGATAACGCGCACACACATGCGCGGTGGAAAGTAGCAGGATGTATTTCACATGTATGAAAAAGTAGCATTCACATTCACAGCGTGCTACCTAGAATTCACAGTTTCGCACGTTTCTGCGGTGTAGCCTGAAAGGGCGCGGCCTCGGCAGGTGGTCAGAAAGAGAAGCAGGGAGAGGACAGATGACGGAGACGGCGGCAGGGCAGGCGGGCCGCGACCTTGGTTGAGGCGAGATGGCTGAGGGTCCGCCGGTGGCGGGCGAAGCTGCGGGCAGAGNGACTTAACAGAAACCTTAAGCAGCGTACTTAGAATATGAACCATTGTTTTCAAGGGTATTGGTTTATGGCTGCAGTTTGCGGGTCGTGTACGGGTAGTGTGCGTTCTTGGCTTGACTTGAGATATTATTATTTTTTAAGTACAAGTCAAGGCGAAGTAGCCAATCAGAGCACAGCGACAGTTGTTGATTGCGGGAAAACTGTATTTACATATTGGATTTAGGTTATGTCGTATTGTGAAATAGTACGCAATGAATTATTTTAGTCGGGAGACAGTATCATCTCTATTTAAAGAACTGTTCATCGTCATGCTTCATTTCTTGGAAGAGGTTATTGAATTCGCTTTATTTAACATTTTCAGATTTATTTATGTAAATGCCCAATGTTGGCATCGGCATCCCCTCCTATAAGACGTCACAAGGTTTTCAAACGATTACACAAGCAGTAACCACAAATAATTAAATAGGCCATATATAAATAATCTTCACTCTTGTCCATTTTTTTTTGTTCAGTTTACACCGGCTGCTTTGGTCTCCTACGATTCTGATTGGCTAGATTTAACAGTTGCTAAATAAATCGTAAACTGCAAAACTTATTTACCATGTATTTAACGAGTCATAAGTACACAAGTCTTAATCCATCAGTATTTAATCGTAAACCCGACTTAACACGATAACGCGCACACACATGCGCGGTGGAAAGTAGCAGGATGTATTTCACATGTATGAAAAAGTAGCATTCACATTCACAGCGTGCTACCTAGAATTCACAGTTTCGCACGTTTCTGCGGTGTAGCCTGAAAGGGCGCGGCCTCGGCAGGTGGTCAGAAAGAGAAGCAGGGAGAGNGGGCGAAGCTGCGGGCAGAGGCGACATGCAGCGCCGTTCGGCGGCGGCAACTCCAGTTAGCACCGCCTGGCGGCGCTCTCGCTATTAGCCCCGGCACCGTGCGCGACCGCCGCTATGCCCCCGAGCCCCGGCCGTTCAGTACTCACCAGTTTAGTTGGCGGCCGGCGCGCTGGCTGAGTGCCTCGTTACTTCTGCGCAATAATAGTAAAATTTACAGTTGGAATAACTGTTGAACTTGGGAATGATGTTTTAATATATGGGTATTGTCTATTCCAGGTTTCTTCAAACTTTTTGAATCAAACCTTTGAAAAATCACCCCATGCATTCCGTGTTTGGTTGCTTCCTAAAATATGTCATGTAAAACAAGATTTTTATACTTGTGTTCATAAAAATACAGTGTTTACGATTAAATTTAAATTGTATTTATATTTTATTAATAATTAATATAAATAAAAACAGCGAGAAAATAGGCCCGTTAATAACGCCTATCAAGAAATAATTCTTATGCAAAATATTGTTACACTGAGTGTGCAGGAATGCGGTACGATGTCCCTCTAAAACGAGCGTGATGCACGGCATATTTAGGAAGCAACCAAACACGTCATACATAGGGTGATTTTTCAAAGGTTTGATTTAGAAAGTGTGAAGAAACCGTGAATAGACTATAGCCACAGAGTAGATAAGAACAAAGGCGCGGTGTTTCCTTTGCTGTAGGCGCACCCATTCTGTGAGTGGCTGCGCGAGGCTCTGGGAACGGGCTTTGTGTTTGATTGGTTACTGCGTGCCGCGAAAGGTTCCCGAATGGCTGGCAAGTAACACGGAGTTGAATGCCGAAAAGTGTTCTCGCATGCTGCTGGCAAGGGACGCCATTTTGCTGGCGTGTGCGGCCTAGGTTCGGGGGAAAAAGCTGCTGTTTCACATCTGTATTCTTTAGTACTCTGTGTTCTAGCTGTAATGGTATTCTTGACGGAGCGCAAATGCTTTATCCCGATGTTGTAAAATTTGCGTTCCAGATCTGGACGTACAACATTATGATGGTCTAGTATTTTGAGGTATATAGTCACAAATATCTCAGCTATTTCTTAATAAAACAATTGTGTGAGACATATTCAGTACGCCTCCTAGCCGGCACCGGCTAGGTAAAGTGATTACGTAAAAACAATATGTTGTTAATCTCAAACAATCCCCCCTCCCCCCAGGGCCAAAAATCGCACGATTGGTATGGTGTTGAGGTTGTCCACGCAGATTCGCCTATTTGGCTACAGGAAAGGAGACCTGAAGATAAAGCTGTGAAACATTATGAACCAGAAGTGTTATAAGTGTCACGTGACAGCTCAGATCCATGAAATAATCCTCTTCCTGCATTTCCTACTTTGTCAGAAGAGTGGACATGTGAAAACGAAGATTTTAGATGTCTACATGCACATGCGCACGGCAATTGTAGTTTGGGAGATATGCAGAAGACGAAACTCAGTATACCTTTTCTCGAGTCTGAGTTAACATAGCGAGAAGGAAAGGAACATCGCTGCCTGATAAATTTAAAAGGCTGACGTTATGTAGGTAGGTAGGTAGTTGAGCCTAACGTCTCGTCGACAGAGAGATCATTAGAGGCGATGTTTAGTGTTTGCCGTACATCTCAAAAGCAAAACACTTTCTTTTTTCAGGCACCGAAAACCCATCATTTTTTCTTATCTAGCACGTAGGAATTTTACGAATGTATTTTTTAAAGTCAATAAAATGCGTTAGTAAGACGTCACGCCACAAATCCGGGAGTATACATATAAAGTAGAAATAAAAATGCTGAAACTGATAAGACAAGGCTGGGGAAACCGAGCATTGATTCTGTAAATGTTCTTGTTAGTCGACCAATGCACACGCTATAGTCTGTGTTCGGATGCAATAGTTGCCGAAAGATTGCGCGGTAACCTGATAGACTGATGGGTGGATAATGAACGTAAATAAGGCGTATGTGCAAACCTACAGATGCTTTTCAGTCCCTANGTGGATAATGAACGTAAATAAGGCGTATGTGCAAACCTACAGATGCTTTTCAGACTCTGTAACTATGGAAATCTCTTCTCGATTTATTAAATACCCAAACGGCTGTTCTTTTAAGACTCATTTTCACCAGTGTACTTGGAGATGAGGTGAACTCTAGCGAGTTTATATTATTATTTTTGTTTAGTCATATTTTTAGCAGCATTTTGTGCTCAAGGAACATGCGTTCGAAGGAGATGTAAATTAGCCGTAGGGCGCACAGCACACACAAAATGCTGTGAGACACGCCTACAAGAGTGAAAGAACACACGTAGCATACAAGATCGGAGTGTTGCACAATTTTTACAAGAGCCACAGACCAATATCTTCTTTGTCAACACTGTCACCCTTTAATCAGGAGAACTGCGGAATTTTAGCGATATTTCGATAACTCTTCCTCCATTAAGTTGCTGTTTGTTGGGGGTGTAAGTGCATATTGGGGCTTTTATATTCACTCAAGCCACTCAGCATGGATATAGACTTTTCACAGTAAAGTGAGCACTTGTAAGGCCCTGGTTACGTTTTCCTTTCAGCTATTTTTTTTATCCTTTAACCACATTTTTAATTAAATGTTGCTATGTAAGTAATTAACATAGTGTGTATATTCCACCGCACTCGGAAGTTAACGTCTCAGGCTAAAAAAAAAATTGACTGTTATACCAAATGAGAGGGCTTTTAAAAGTGCTTTCTTTGCCGTGAATAGCTTATACCAAAATCTGCGTGCATTTGGCGAGTGTGTGGACTCGTGAATTAAATCGAATCAAGGCTGTGTGTTCGACCCTTCCACGAAACAATATCAGAACGAAAACGAATGATAAATGGCCAAAATCCACGTCATGTTGCTCTGCAAGCCGCATCAAGTGTCGTTTTGAGCACGCTAAAGAGCAGAATAAAAAAAAGGAGGGTGAAGTGTGTGGTCAAAACTGAGAAAGCAACACTACATTTTTGACGACGATTTTGGCGTGTGCGCGTGTGATACCATCGATGAAAACGAACACACAGTAAACATACTGTCACCAGAGTGAAACTTACTACGCAGAATGTTACACATCACAACCACAGCATCCGGGGAATAAAGAGCATTTTTCCGGTAGCATGGCGTCACAGTTATTCTGCTTCTCTTATACATCAGCTCTACCATCTGCTGCCTGCCTTGACGTCAACACTACTCACTATTTTACACTCCCAATACAGTCATTTGGGGTAACTTTGTATCATCAGGGCAACTTTCTACCACTTGACTTATTTTATTTGAAATGAAGGCTCGAAGAATACTTTCACACTACCAAGTGCCTCACAAATGAAATATTTAACAATGAAGCACTCATCGAGGAGACGGCTGTAAATCTTTCTTTACAAACGAAGAAGTGTGGTGCAATGTTATTCTGAATTGGTGCAAAGTTGCCCCAAATGACTGTATCAAATTGATTAGAGGCCAGTTTGTAATCTCTTCTTGGAATTTTACCGGCTTGAAAAAAAAACCCCAAGCACAGGCCAAATTTATTTGCAAGTTATTTCTATTAATTAAGTCGTACTTCTAAGTTGTTTTAGAATACTTTATTTTGATGATTTTAACTTACCAGTACTTTAGTATTCCAACAGTATCACCAATTATCCCATTCTACCGTACCTCAAGTATAGTATGTCACATGACAACATATTGATTTCATTAATTACTACACAATAATTAAATTCACATATAATTTCCTGCTTAGTTTTCTTTGCAATTTATTAACATTCCGTTTTCCCTTNATTAAATTCGTAGTTTCGATTTAGGGTCAAGTGCACATATTTGAAAAAAATAGTTAACTTAATAAATACTATTATACTATAGAATGGAATAGATGCCACTTTTTTTTGTATTGAGCCGCGACGGCCAAAACTAACCTTATATACAATACTTTAAGTCAGTATGCTCAGTCACTACACGCTTACATAGAAAGTCACGAGCTACGCCACTCACTGTCTCTTCACAGCACGCTTTCTGTATTTGTGATGTATTTATTATACACCCAGAACTCCACATCACATTGGTATTAAAGCCAGTAATTTTCCGTGAAAAAATCTGAGCAGACAGTAAAAAAAATACTTATAAAGTATAAATACACGACAGCATGTTCTTGTCATTGGCCAGTTTCTGAAATCGGTAACTTCGGCAGNATTAAATTCGTAGTTTCGATTTAGGGTCAAGTGCACATATTTGAAAAAAATAGTTAACTTAATAAATACTATTATAGTATAGAATGAAATAGATGCCACTTTTTTTTTGTATTGAGCCGCGACGGCCAAAACTAACCTTATATACAATACTTAAAGTCAGTATGCTCAGTCACTACACGCTTACATAGAAAGTTACGAGCTACGCCACTCACTGTCTCTTCACAGCACACTTTCTGTATTTGTGATGTATTTACTATACATCCAAAACTCCACAGTACATTGGTATTAAAGCCAGTAATTTTCCGTGAAAAAATCTGAGCAGACAGTAAAATACAATACTTATAAAGTATAAATACACGACAGCATGTTCTTGTCATTGGCCAGTTTCTGAAATCGGTAACTTCGGCAGTGAACCAACGTGATTCGTATGCAAATAGTCAAGGCGGAAGATGGTGCAGAGCCATTTAAAAGATAAAAATTACACGATATCGAAGCTGGCGTTTCTATAATTTCACAACACAACGAAAAGTACACGTCATCAATTATTCGAATGCCAATTAATATAAAAACCTAAAAAGTTTTTATAATTACACAAGCAGAAGTACACATTTTCCAAGCTGAATTACTTTCTCGTGAACACAACTGTGGCCTCATCTTAAAACACAGAATCAGGTTTTAAGAAAAAGCTATCATAATGACCTGAACTAGCGATTAGAAACAAATAATTTATTTAAATTACGCATGCTAACAATGCCTACGTGGAGAAATCTGGGGAAACCTAAGGCTAAAACCTCATCGCAAGTAAAAATATAAGGCTACAGCATCTCGAAAAATTAAAAAAATTCATTGTATTAAAAAAAACTTTACGGCAAAGTACACTAGGTAAAGATTCAGAAATGTCCTAAAACTGAGTATAGGCTGTTCACGGTAAAGTGAGCACTTTTGAGACTCTAGTTACTTTTTTCCTATAAGCCATTTCTAAATTTTTCCACAACTTTTTAAAATAAATATTGCCATGTAAGTAATAAACACAATGTGTATATTTCACCAGATTCGAAATTTGACATCTAAGGCTACAATAACATATATTTATCGACTATTATTCCAAATGAGAGGGCTTCAAAAAGTGCTCACTTTACCGTGAATTGCCTATACGTATATGCGCAGAGCATAAAAATTGTTCTGTGATAGCTGAATTTCAGGTTTAGCCCACTATCAGAACAGCGGACGCGTGAGGCTGCACCATGCACCTCAATAAACTGCCATGTCGTCTAACACCGGATTCACAATGGCACGACACGACAGTCGCGAGACGAAACTTTTCAACAGCCGACAAGAATCAGTGTCAGCCCGACGAAATCGCAACCCCTGAAAACACGACACTTAAAGGTTCTCTTCTACTTTTCGTCGTGTCGAATTTGACGTGGTGCGTAAAGAATGCAGGTACAATATGAGAAACCAAATTAATGTATATTTTCTTACGTTGTTCTCGTGTATTTAACAGTGAGAGGGGAGGGGGGAAGTTTCACTAACTGAAGTGAAGGGAGGAAGGTTACACAATCGTTAGAGTTGCTGAAACACGTTAATTAAGACAAAAATTAGGAGACAATTAGCCTCACAATATACTAAAAACGGGTCAGTGTTTACAGCAATTACATAATCTTATCACCATTAGAAGGCTTATTAGTAGGTCAGTACTAATTTTTGACAACCTTAGAGTCAACGGGAGGAGAGTTACAAACCCTCCCTACCCCCTACCCGCTTTGTTCCAGCCCTCAAATTTTGTCAAAGAAAGAAATCATTAACTAAAGTTTATGCTGTAAATGTTGAGTGCCACACGGGCAACTAGCGGTTTTAATATTTTCCAACAACCCCGTACAACACTAGCCCGCTATAGTCTATTCGAGGTTTCTTTACACTTTTTGGATCAAACCTTTGAAAAATCGCCCTATGCACGGCGTGTTTGGATGTTTCCTAAAACTGTTGTGGGTCAAAAGCGTTTTATATTTGTGTTAACACAAAAGTACGTCATTTTTTATTTAAAAAAATATTTATACGTGTTTTGTCTATAAATTATTAAATCTTACTTATAATTAATATAAATAAAAACTGTGATAAAATATGCGTGTTGGTAATGCCTAGTAAGAAATAGTTACTTTGGTGTAATTCTCTACACTCGGTTAAGCTTCGTTTGCCTGAGGCGGAGAAATAGCTTGAAAGTAGAACTTTAGCAAGGCTTCAGGAAAGTTGGAAGTAACCACGAATGGACTTCGTGAACACAGAATGAAATATAATACGAAATTTCACCGCGCTCTGACGTCGTGTCGTGCTTTTGTGACTCCGACATAACAGGGGTACACTCTTGCGAGAAAGAAGCCTAGCAGGCTCGGCATCCGTGGCAACGGAAGTGAAAGGGAGCAGTCTAGAGTCCAGAGAGCCACTATTTCCTCTTCGTGGTTTTTTTTTAAGTTCCTGTTACCTACATCACTGAAAGCTCTACTTACTACCTGCAAGCTGGCTTGGCGTAGTTTTCCCAGGTGTATATTATGGGACAGAATTCGGGAGTTGGCTGGAAGGAAGGCTTTAGTAAGAAAATGACATTTCGAGATAATAACAGGTGAAGGTTCCAGGGATTTGCATTGTTTGCAACAAAAATTTAGGTAACGTTGAGTGGCATTGGTTCTTAAAAAACATGTTTTTAATATTTCGCACACAGGGAAAAGTTTTGTGATACATATATACAATAAACGAAGGCAACAGTTATTACACAGTAGAGAAATGTATCAGCTTACTAAAGCCTTTCTTCCAGCCAACTCCTCAACTGGAAGAGCGGGAGGAAATGGCAGCGTGACAAACTCGCAACTACGTAAGTAGAAATTATAGAAAATAGCGAAAAAATTTTGAGGCAACATATCTTCTATAACACTCTCGAGGTTTTGACTCGGCTAAGTTGTTTGCAGACCAATCACGAACGTTCTGCCTTATAGCATCAGAATCCTCATTGGCCCAGTGAAATGGGTTAGTAGCTTCATACATGCATGGCAGCCAATAAACAAAGAAAACTGTCGGACATGTGTACAGTACGTTGAATCCTAGCAAACTTTTCCCGCGATAATCCATTATCTCTATTCATAACGTGTCACCGGGACCCTACCGACCTAACTTCCTACCATATTAAATTATATGTCGTACACCTATGTCAATAGAGCATAGAAATTACAGTCCTAATACGCATTTTGATTTAGACTATTTCAGAGCTCCATGACGTAGCTGGTTGTGTCTCTCACTCACGTGTAAAGGGACTGGGTTAGTCTCGGTTAAGTCTGTGTGTGCTGTTTTTAGGCGCGTGTTTAAGTTTAAACTGTATGCCGCCCCACCCCTCACTAGCCTACCTACGTAAAGGGTTAATAAACCACTTTTTCAAACAAGAATTTATCGATCTAACGAATTAACCTACTTTCATCTACGCAAGCAACTGCGATAAGTTTCTCCGAGGATAAATAGTAAGCACTCCTGATATCTAATTTAAAGAGCCAAATTTTGGGGAAACATAAATCACACAGAGGATAAAAAGTGTTACGGGACAGAGGTCCAAAAAATCTTCCTTGCAGAGCTACAAGGTTNATTCGCGAAACAAAGTAACATCAACGGGTTTACTGCTGTTCGCACTTCACGATGGTCTACAGGAATGCATGTATCGTCCATCGTCTTTCACGTGATTTGCATACACAATGGCTAAAATCACTTAAGTCCGGGAACTTAGATCAGGGAAGTTCCAAGGCAGCGGAATGAGCCCGCCTGCTTCACAACACAATCACTGCCGTCATCTTGGGCGGTATCATTTCCATCCAGCCCTCAGCTGTGCCGGTCGTGAGAAGTATCTACCTTCTACCATTCCAACATTTTTCTTTCNGCTGTTCGCACTTCACGATGGTCTACAGGAATGCATGTATCGTCCATCGTCTTTCACGTGATTTGCATACACAATGGCTAAAATCACTTAAGTCCGGGAACTTAGATCAGGGAAGTTCCAAGGCAGCGGAATGAGCCCGCCTGCTTCACAACACAATCACTGCCGTCATCTTGGGCGGCATCATTTCCATCCAGCCCTCAGCTGTGCCGGTCGTGAGAAGTATCTACCTTCTACCATTCCAACATTTTTCTTTCNCATCATTTCCATCCAGCCCTCAGCTGTGCCGGTCGTGAGAAGTATCTACCTTCTACCATTCCAACATTTTTCTTTCTCCGTTATGTTTTAATCATCATGTCTTTTCCTAGTACTCGCGCCTTAATCTTAGACATCGCTCAGGGCCATAATCATTCCCTCCCACACCTCAACTCCAAAGTTTATCTCCCTCCCACACCTCAACTACAAAGTTTATCTCGGCGACTTCTCCGTAACTCATTCTTTCGACACGCCCCAAGCCAACGCGTTTAGCGAGCAAAGTGCTGCAGCGGCGATTTACGCTGCATATCATTCAGCCGTTTCACTGCAACGCGTCGATCAAGCAGCGATTGTGGTGCGATAATTATTTTTATTACTTTAGATGTGAAATTCTCTTCTGGATGCACTCAAAAATATTAATTATAAATTATTATAATAAATTAACAAACGGAATAAACCAGCTTCATTCTTTAAAATAAAAACGCATTGTCGCCAGCAGCAGTTCATTAAGCATAACCTGCAGCGTTGCAGCATCGCTTTGCCCGCTGAAGGTGTCCTTTGTTTGCCTTATTTTGTGTGGTTGCTGCTCCTCAAAAACCACTCACTTGAAGGAAAACCTAAACGCTACTCTTTTATCTTTTTCCCGGACGTACTGTCGCGTGATAAGCGTGCGAAGAAAAGGTTGCAGAACTCTCGTCAAGGAAGTTAATAGCCAATGAAGTCAACACAAGGAAGTTAATAGTCAGTGGCATCAACACGGTGAACATAATCAACTCGATACGTTCAAGGAACTACAAGTAGCGAACTCCAGTAACATGCCGATAATTTTTTATTAACGGGACTAGTTTTCGCANATACGTTCAAGGAACTACAAGTAGCGAACTCCAGTAACATGCCGATAATTTTTTATTAACGGGACTAGTTTTCGCACACATGTAGTGGAGACTCGCTTGGAATACACGTGGATTAACTCTTTCAATCAGTTTATATATATATATATATAGCCGGTTCCGGGACAATTGGTTCAGGGTGAGGCTCATGTGACTCACCGCCACGGATGGACATGACATCACAGTTTATATATATATATATATATAGCCGGTTCCGGGACAATTGGTTCAGGGTGAGGCTCATGTGACTCACCGCCACGGATGGACATGACATCAGACAGAGGACTAGACGAGGGCAGTGGCATCTGGAAGACAACCAGGGGTGACCTTGACATTTGACCTTGACCTTTTACCTTGGAAAACACTCAACATTTCTAGAATTTCCCTCAAAATTTTTCGAATTTCCCTCCAAATCAGCAAAAAAACCGTTTTCTTGCCCAAACTTTCATGAGTCACTCAGTCTAAAAATAGCATGACCTTGTTTCAAGAATGTTTCAGTTCATCCTCTGTCATTCTGNATACGTTCAAGGAACTACAAGTAGCGAACTCCAGTAACATGCCGATAATTTTTTATTAACGGGACTAGTTTTCGCAAACATGTAGTGGAGACTCGCTTGGAATACACGTGGATTAACTCTTTCAATCAGTTTATATATATATATATATATAGCCGGTTCCGGGACAATTGGTTCAGGGTGAGGCTCATGTGACTCACCGCCACGGATGGACATGACATCAGACAGAGGACTAGACGAGGGCAGTGGCATCTGGAAGACAACCAGGGGTGACCTTGACATTTGACCTTGACCTTTTACCTTGGAAAACACTCAACATTTCTAGAATTTCCCTCAAAATTTTTCGAATTTCCCTCCAAATCAGCAAAAAAACNCTGGAAGACAACCAGAGGTGACCTTGACATTTGACCTTGACCTTTTACCTTGGAAAACACTCAACATTTCTAGAATTTCCCTCAAAATTTTTCGAATTTCCCTCCAAATCAGCAAAAAAACAGTTTTCTTGCCCAACCTTTCATGAGTCACTCAGTCTAAAAATAGCATGACCTTGTTTCAAGAATGTTTCAGTTCATCCTCTGTCATTCTGCNCTTTCATGAGTCACTCAGTCTAAAAATAGCATGACCTTGTTTCAAGAATGTTTCAGTTCATCCTCTGTCATTCTGCCTTGGTGGACAGGGGTGTGGAGTGCCATCTTGGATTACCTTACCTTTGACCTTGACCTACATTCGCCGTCTTGGATGACATCGGCCTTAACCTACATTCGCCATCTTGGATGGCATTGACCTTGACCTACATTCGCCATCTCTGACACCTCACAAGACTGACCCCTCACAAGAAAGGCTCCTTACAAGACCGAACCCTCACAAGACCAACCCCTCACAAGACCGACCCCTCACCAGACCGACCCCTCACAAGACTGANCCTTACAAGACCGAACCCTCACAAGACCAACCCCTCACAAGACCGACCCCTCACCAGACTGACCCCTCACAAGACTGACCCCTCACACGAAAGACTCCTCACAAGACCGTACCCTCACAAGACCGACCCCTCACAATACCGACCCCTCACAAGACCGACCCCTCGCAAGACCGAACCTTCACATGCTAGACTGTTTGTTGACTGAATAACAACTGGCCATGAGGTCTTAATCATATATTTTTTCACCTTCAAAGCTAAGAAGACTAGTAAGTGGATTGCTCTAATTATATACACTGACATACTACACCATGCTGAATGTAGGTATGGTCGCCTCACTGTCTCGTCAACAGTGAGGCGACATTAGAGATGTAGCAAGTTGCTCAGAGAAGTAGTTCTTTCGCATTAAATAATTTTTCGTTATAGTATAATTCATCTTTAAACCAGCAGGCAGTCATGGCGTGCAATGGGCCTGAACACTGGGTAAGCTGCAATGTTGAAGATGGTTGCATGACTCTAATTTCAGTACCTTGCAGTTTTATCGCTTGTCCAGTGTATCACCTACATCCTGACTGTCAATTTCCCACTACTACAAGTCGTCTGTTGTCGTAAGCAAGGTGAAGAGCATTTGGGGTTCGCAGAAAATCACGTAATAAACTTCGTCGACTCGGCAGTGACATCACTACAAAATGGACCGTATCGTGATTGGGTGAGCAGCATACATCCATTTTAGACCATGGAAAAATTACTTGGGAGACTACGTATGCGTGCACCACTAACGTGCGAAGTCTACCTGGCAGCATCAATTAAATGGTTATTACCCACAGTCTTGAACCCGGAACCCTGGACTAGGGAACCCAGCAACAGTGATTCTGACAGTGTGATGGTGGAGAGTGAAATTATATGCAGAAGCAGATGTAAATAAGTCGAAGTTTTTTGTAACCTTATTTATAGGATCTTGCTTCTACTTGTCGAGATTTATAAATAACGACNTGTAAATAAGTCGAAGTTTTTTGTAACCTTATTTATAGGATCTTGCTTCTACTTGTCGAGATTTATAAATAACGACTATGTCATAATACTCGTCACAACGCGAAACGATGCTTTTCTGTCTCATGAGACAATGCACAGAGATTTATACAGAAGAATCTGTATACGCCTTCATTGCGATTGCAGTNTGTAAATAAGTCGAAGTTTTTTGTAACCTTATTTATAGGATCTTGCTTCTACTTGTCGAGATTTATAAATAACGACCATGTCATAATACTTGTCACAACGGGAAACGAAGCTTTTCTGTCTCATGAGACAATGCACAGAGATTTATACAGAAGAATCTGTATACGCCTTCATTGCGATTGTAGTNAGCTTTTCTGTCTCATGAGACAATGCACAGAGATTTATACAGAAGAATCTGTATACGCCTTCATTGCGATTGTAGTACATCAACTCACCAAGAAACAAAAGGTATCTGTGAATCGACACCGAACAGATTGCATAACGCAAGCTATGTCAGCACGGAACCCTGCTTAAGCAGAGTTACACACACACACACACACATATATATGCCTACTGGAAATATGGCCAACTGAGCACCTACAACTATGTGTGCGACAGCCTGCACCATACGCGGTACTTCCACGAGACGACATTTTTCGAGCCCTGCCAACATATTGTGGACTGCACATGGTATGGACAATGTTGCATATTCTATATGCGACTAAGCTGCTGAGTTCTCCCGAAACAGTTACTGTATTTGCCAAAAATCAACACATAAAACCTTTGCATGCTCCAGACTGTGTTGTGACCAGCTCCATTCCATCTGCCAGCCAGTCGTTATCCACAAACGACATTTCATCAANCATGCTCCAGACTGTGTTGTGACCAGCTCCATTCCATCTGCCAGCCAGTCGTTATCCACAAACGACATTTCATCAATAGACCAGTCACCAGCTACGGTAAGTGCACCAGTTCCAAAACTGCCCAGCCACAGCAGCACGTATAAGACTGTCAACGTGAGCGAACCTGTGACCTCTCGCAGAAAGAAACCGGCACTTCCATCAGTACCAGATTTNAGTATAAGACTGTCAACGTGAGCGAACCTGTGACCTCTCGCAGAAAGAAACCGGCACTTCCATCAGTACCAGATTTGAACAAAGATTTAGATGAACTGTGTTTTCCAAATATGAGCATCGATGTGCCAATTACCTGTAGAAGTCATATTCCACTTACAACAGACTTTTCAGTACTAATAACATGTGTAAAAGAGACAAATTTTTAAAGATGTATTAAATGCGCTTTAAGGAAAACGCAAATATATAGTGCAACAGAAAGTTGTTCTCGTAAAAGAAAAAAATTTGCTATGTTACCTGACAGATAAAATTATTGCTCTTTTTCTGTGANACAGAAAGTTGTTCTCGTAAAAGAAAAAAATTTGCTATGTTACCTGACAGATAAAATTATTGCTCTTTTTCTGTGAAGAGTTGGTACTGTGCAGTACTACGGGTGTTTGACTTCGCATATGCTTGAAGACGATGTTGTTCCACGTAATTGTTCAACTATCGGTGAAGGTTTGCATGTAGTCGTACACGACATACTCGATTTAACATACTCAATGCAGTGACAAACNGTTCAACTATCGGTGAAGGTTTGCATGTAGTCGTACACGACATACTCGATTTAACATACTCAATGCAGTGACAAACACTCACATGGCACAGTACATATCTTGAGGAAATGTTCATGCCAAAATAGCCGCAATACCCAAGTGTCTTCACACAATATCTAACAGTATCAAGTTGGAAACAAAATCCATAACTTTAGTATGTTACATAAGATCGGAACTATGAAATAATTCCACTGTCTATTGCAANAGTTGGAAACAAAATCCATAACTTTAGTATGTTACATAAGATCGGAACTATGAAATAATTCCACTGTCTATTGCAAATGTGTTTAGGTTGCTTTCGACTCCGAAAATGACGAACAGACTGCATAATCCAAACTCAATCATGTATTGTTTTTTTTTCTATGACAAATCCCTTAAGGATGCAGGTAGCTCAGAGCCGATTATCTTATAAAATCTCTTCAATTGATTCATGTTAAACCTTCCCACCACCTGCTCGTTATCTTCACCTTCTAATTCTGTGCAATTCTCTTGAATAATTTTAGAAATTATGTAAGGCCCAGATTATTGATAAAGTTTCCCTTTCAGTAGTGGTGCAGTTTCGTTCGGCACTGTTTAAGGAACGACTAGCCATGGCTACTGTAAGTTCTTCGTCTGCTTCATTAAGCTGTGCGAGTCCGGCACTCGATGCATAACCCGATGCGTCAGTATACGACCGATGTGGGCGACCTCGTACTGGGTGATACCATACACGTTCCTTCAGGTACCACTCCTTTAGTTCTTTAAAGGCAGTTTCGCATTCCTGCGACCAATCCCATTTGGCTTCTTTTTTTGGCAGTGCTAATAGGGGTATTCGCGACATATCACTGCAATATTCCCTATATAAACCAACATATTCCAGAAAGGCCTTTAACTGACGAATGTTGTTAGGAACGGGAAATTCTTGAATATGTTGAAGTTTGCTGTGGTCAGTTCGGATACCCTGAGGTGTGAGTATATGTCCTAGAAAAGGAACTTCAGCACGGGAAAACAAGGACTTGCTCAGTTTTACTGCCATGTTAGCTTCCTGCAGGCAGGTGAAAAAACAGTGCAAATGATGTAAATAATCTTAGAATGTTTCGCTAACTACTAGTATTTCGTCTACATAGCATCGCGCCATTGAACCACATCTAGGTAAGCGCACACTGTCTAGGCATCTTGTGAAATCTGCCACAGCATCGCACATACCAAATGGTAGTACCTGAAATCAGCACTGTCTGTGATTGAACAAAAATGCCCTGTACTGCTACGAATCTGGATGGAGAGGCAACTGCCAGTATGCATGGGCCAGGCCTAAGGACATAAGAAACTTAGCTTCGTTAGACAATCGCAGAATGTACTCAGCATCTGTAGGACTCTCCCTGTCTTTAACAGTGATACCATTGAGATATCCCGCAACCAGACAGAGACGCACAGAACCATCCTTTTTGTGCACACAAACTATAGGGCTGCAATATGGACTACCTGCTCACTTAATAATGTTCCATTCCAAATATGTTGCTCAGGTAATCTTATTCTACTATAACCGAAAATTATTTAATGCAAAAGAACTACTTCTCTGAGCAAACTTTCTACATCTCTAATGTCGCCTCACTGTCGATGAGACATTGAGCCCTGCCTACATTCAGTATGGTGTAGTATTTCAGTGTATATCATTAAAACAATCCACTTTTTTGTGAGGGGTCTGCTTTCCATCTTACATTCGCGAATGCTCGGCGGACCTCAGCACTGATGAGAGATCCACATGCTGCGTTGATTCTGTCATTCATGTAATGTAAAACGAATGATTATCTGAATGAACGAACGTTCGATTGTCCATTGACGTGCATACAAAACCTGCAGGTGCTGTAAGTGGTAGATGTATTATCTGCTTGCTGTAGTGCTGACTTATTCTCCGCGTTTGTTCGGAAACATTTTAATAATAACAGTTAAGTTTATCCAATTATCATTGGTTGTGCGTAACTATGCACGTCAGATACACAATGTCCGACATTACGGTATTGCCTGTTGGAGTGTGAGACTCTCTTTGATACTAGCAGTGAACTGTGTGCCTTATTGCATGGACTCGTGCAGTAAGTATTAGACTGTTTGCGAGCAGAAGCTGAGAATAATGCAGCACTATGCAGCAAGCAGATAAGTCATCTACCACTTATATCTCTGTCTCAGATAAGTTGGCCAGATTCTGACAGTCAGTGAGTGGCAACTTGACATACATGAAACAAAGTGCCATTTACAAAATCNATATAAATGAAACAAAGTGCCATTTACAAAATCCTGTATCAGCTGATGCACGAACGAACAAAAGTTAATATTATGTTGACTATTCTGAGTGCACTGCCGACGCACATTAGACAAGCAGAAAATACGTGGATAAGAAAGAGTTCCTAGATTTATTAATACATTTTATTTTACGTGGTCATAAAACAGCGGTTTTTAGTGTTAGAAACTAAACTTCGTGCTAAAGTAGAAATGTATAGGTGTTTAAAATTAAAGGCACATTAAAACGACCAGTATCCAAATGAAACGCAATTTCAAAACCNACGACCAGTATCCAAATGAAACGCAATTTCAAAACCTTTTTTCATGTCTCCTTACGTGCTTGATATTAATTCCAAAAGCATACAGAAATATTGCATAACATTGTTGAATTATTATTTCTAATAAATTGACGATATATATTTCAAATTAATGTCTTTCTTTCCGAGCCAGCAATAGAAGAACAGTCAACTTTAAAAATACGCTACCTATTGAGCAAAATAAGAAGCTCAGACTTCGCTCCGGACAGGATGTGCGCGCCATCTATCGGATCTTTTCCGAAGCATTACCAGCCANAATAAGAAGCTCAGACTTCGCTCCGGACAGGATGTGCGCGCCATCTATCGGATCTTTTCCGAAGCATTACCAGCCATAAAAGAATAGTGTTCATTTGCAATATATAATAAATATCAGAACAGATACCAATAGTTTTATTTTTGGCAAGCTCTGCATAATTTTTAAAGTAACATATGTTTCGTGTACAGCGATTTTGAGTACTAGTCATTTCTATTCGGCAGGTAATCGTTCGTCTACGTAAATGATACGTTATATTGTTCTTCGAAACCCCATTTCCTTGTTTCCAAAGAAAGTGGGACATGCGTGAATAATTTTTAAGCAATCTAACATTATTCCACGTCACATATTTCGAACTCAAATATATTAGCTATAATGTCCAACATGTGATAATAGCTACAACTACCGTCTCACAAATGTTATCCCAAATTCACTNAAATATATTAGCTATAATGTCCAACATGTGATAATAGCTACAACTACCGTCTCACAAATGTTATCCCAAATTCACTATCTCGGACAAATTAAAAAATAACTAGCAAATATTAAATTTTTTGGAAGGTTTCATATTTTTACTTTTATAACATACTAATTTTTTTAGACAGATGTCAGTCTAAAATATTTTAACATTTCTTTAGCATTACAGTACAATGGCAAGTGGATTAGCTGTCAGCATGTTCATAAAAAATACAGCCTCCACTTGACGCACCAGCTGATGGCGAAAGGATACATAAACGAAAAGTAAACATTGGCGCTACTTTCGTCGAACTGTCAGAATCTGGCCAACTTATATGAGACAGAGTATAGGAACTGCAGACTTTGCATGCAAGTTAACTTACAATTGAAAGGTCGTTCATTCAGACAGACATTCGTTTTAGATTGCAACCATTAATAATGTGTGTTGTTTCAATGTCAGACATTGTCTGTCTTGTGGTGTTGCTTTCTGAATGGAATGCTGTTTACAAACGAAGAAGCGTTTGACATGCTGATAATACTAGGAGAATGTCGTTGGAACTGCAGAGCTTCTACCCGTTTGTACGCAGAGAGATACCCACAGCGCGTCCACCACTCATACAATGTCTTCCGCCGTCTTGCATGTCACGTGTGCACAACCGGGCTAATGCAACCGACACGCCACAAACGTCGTCGTAACAGACGACCTGTGAGAGACGAGAGGGCTGTTGATGTACTTGCTGCCATGGTAGTTAATCCTCATGTTTCTACACAGAGGATTGCCCGCGATTCAGGATTGTCTCAAAGTACAGTGTGGAGAATCCTCGCTGATAATCGTTTACATCCGTACCATACACAGCTGCACCAAGAACTTGGGATTAATGACTTTGCTAAGCGCACTGAGTTCGGCAAATTGTATCTGAGCAAGGGCCGTGCTTTCCATCGCAGCATTTTGTGGACTGATGAGGCCACATGCAAGAGTAATGGTGACGTTAACATACATAATGCCTTTTACTGGTCTGCAGTCAACCCACATTGGCTCCGTCAAGTGGATAACCAGCACGTGTGGAGCCTTGATACTTGGTGGGGTATTCGCGGACATCGTGTCATAGGATTATATTTTTTTGAAGGGCAATTGAATGGTCCAGCGTATGCAGACTTCCTAGAGAATATTTTGTACCAGCTGATGGAAGATGTCCCTCTCGTTCTGAGATTAACACTGTGGCTTCAACAGGATGGCTGTCCTGTTTACTTTTCACGCAGAGCTCGGTTGGATGCTGACATGTTATTCGCCAGACGGTGGATTGGACGAATGAATCCTGTAGCTTGGCCAAGACGTTCTCCAGACTTGTCCCCAAATTACTTATTTTTGTGGGGGAGAATTAAAGACACCGTCTAGGGCGTGTGTCCAACAACGAGGAAAGACATGAAAGACAGAATAAGAGCAGCATGTGGATCTCTGAGCTGTGCCGAGGTCCACCGATGGCACAGCTCAGAGATGGCACAGGATGGTCGACATTTCGAACACTTGTGAAGTGGTGTGTGCGAAAGAGTGTTCCCGCTTCCCATTTCACAGTAGTTTTTTCACACTATACTGTTATTTACAGTACACCCGACGCCCTTTTGATTGTACGTAAACTACGCATGCAAGCCAGAAAAATCACATGTTTCGTTGATTTCCATTAGATTGCAGTGCGAATAAAAATAGTTTTCGTTCAGTTTCATTGTGCGTAAACTACGCACATCACAAACCATATGCTTACATGATTTGCTTTATTGTGCGTAAATTATGCACGTCGGAAAATAACTGTCTTAGCAAGTGTTGTTTCCTTTTAGACGATCTATCCAACGATACCATATAAGACCCCTGTTCCCATTTGCAATTTCAAAATTCACCCTCGTATTCCTACCTCCGGTATGTTTGGGGGAATGGAATTACTACCAATCGATAATTCATATAGGGTATAGTTATCACATTTTTTTCGCGAACCCCCAGTTTCGTGTTGTTGACAAGAAAAATTGATGATATGGGTGCTGTGAATCAGCCAGTATATAAAAAATTCACTAAATCGTTTTATGACTTTCTTTTAAGTGGCAGTGATATTTACTTTTAGACTCAGATATTGGACTTTCTCTATTGCGGAGCTGATTACGAGAAAAGAAACAAGAGAAACAAAGAAACCTACAAAATAAAAATACAGTATATAAACACACAAAAAAAACGGCCAACGCAGTTTTCAGTTAACTATAACTGCATTTATATATTTTTTATATTATATTTGTTTATTATGGCTTTTTCCGTAATCAGCTTCGGCGATGGAAAAGGTCCGAAGAATTTCTGAGTTTAGTTCAACTACACCAGTGCTACGAAACTCAAAAACCAGGTATTTATTTTCTTTGAATGGTTCTCATTAAGTACCTTCGATTAATTTTTTGTAAAGGCTGTTCACTGTAAACTAAGGACTTTCGAAAACCCTGCTTAAGATATACTTGTATACACCGTGACTTCTTCAACCAAATGTAAAATTAACATCGACGTGGGCCACACCACCTTATTCATGCGCCGGGAAAGTGAAACTGTAAAATTATTAGAAAAGTAAATATTTTACAAATTTTCTTATTTTTACACTTAGATCATTAAAAAACAGAAAGCAGAATNGAAGCGTTTGACATGCTGATAATACTAGGAGAATGTCGTTGGAACTGCAGAGCTTCTGCCCGTTTGTACGCAGAGATATACCCACAGCGCGTCCACCACTCATACAATGTCTTCCGCCGTCTTGCATGTCACGTGTGCACAACCGGGCTAATGCAACCGACACGCCACAAACGTAGTCGTAACAGACGACCTGTGAGAGACGAGAGGGCTGTTGATGTACTTGCTGCCATGGTAGTTAATCCTCATGTTTCTACACAGAGGATTGCCCGCGATTCAGGATTGTCTCAAAGTACAGTGTGGAGAATCCTCGCTGATAATCGTTTACATCCGTACCATACACAGCTGCACCAAGAACTTGGGATTAATGACTTTGCTAAGCGCACTGAGTTCGGCAAATTGTATCTGAGCAAGGGCCGTGCTTTCCATCACAGCATTTTGTGGACTGATGAGGCCACATGCAAGAGTAATGGTGACGTTAACATACATAATGCCTTTTACTGGTCTGCAGTCAACCCACATTGGCTCCGTCAAGTGGATAACCAGCACGTGTGGAGCCTTGTTACTTGGTGGGGTATTCGCGGACATCGTGTCATAGGACCATATTTTTTTGAAGGGCAATTGAATGGTCCAGCGTATGCAGACTTCCTAGAGAATATTTTGTACCAGCTGATCGAAGATGTCCCTCTCGTTCTGAGATTAACACTGTGGCTTCAACAGGATGGCTGCCCTATTTACTTTTCACGCAGAGCTCGGTTAGATGCTGACATGTTATTCGTCAGAAGGTGGATTGGACGAATGAATCCTGTAGCTTGGCCAAGACGTTCTCCAGACTTGTCCCCAAATTACTTATTTTTGTGGGGGAGAATTAAAGACACCGTCTAGGGCGTGCGTCCAACAACGAGGAAAGACATGAAAGACAGAATAAGAGCAGCATGTGGATCTCTGAGCTGTGCCGAGGTCCACCGAGCAACCGCGAACGGAAGTAGGAGAGCAGAATCGTGTCTGATACAGGATGTTCGACATTTCGAACACTTGTGAAGTGGTGTGTGCGAAAGAGTGTTCCCGCTTCCCATTTCACAGTAGTTTTTTCACACTATACTGTTATTTACAGTACACCCGACGCCCTTTTGATTGTACGTAAACTAGGCATGCAAGCCAGAAAAATCACATGTTTCGTTGATTTCCATTAGATTGCAGTGCGAATAAAAATAGTTTTTGTTCAGTTTCATTGTGCGTAAACTACGCACATCACAAACCATATGCTTACATGATTTGTTTTATTGTACGTAAACTAGGCATGCAAGCCAGAAAAATCACATGTTTCGTTGATTTCCATTTGATTGCAGTGCGAATAAAAATAGTTTTCGTTCAGTTTCATTGTGCGTAAACTATGCACATCACAAACCATATGCTTACATGATTTGTTTTATTGTGCGTAAACTATGCACGTCGGAAAATAACTGTCTTAGCAAATGTTGTTTCCTTTTAGACGATCTTTCCAACGATACCATATACGACCCCTGTTCCCATTTGCAATTTCAAAATTCACCCTCGTATTCCTACCTCCGGTATGTTTGGGGGAATGGAATTNACCCCTGTTCCCATTTGCAATTTCAAAATTCACCCTCGTATTCCTACCTCCGGTATGTTTGGGGGAATGGAATTACGACCAATCGATAATTCATATAGGGTATAGTTATCACAATTTTTTTCGCGAATCCCCAGTTTCGTGTTGTTGCCAAGGAAAATTGGTGATATGGGTGCTGTGAATCAACCAGCATATAAAAAATTCACTAAATCGTTTAATGACTTTATTTTGCGTGGCAGTGATATTTACTTTTAGACTCAGATATTGGACTTTCTCTATTGCGGAGCTGATTACGAGAAAAGAAACAAGAGAAACAAAGAAACCTACAAAATAAAAATACAGTATATAAACACACAAAAAAAACGGCCAACGCAGTTTTCAGTTAACTATAACTGCATTTATATATGTTTTATATTATATTTGTTTATTATGGCTTTTTCCGTAATCAGCTTCGGCGATGGAAAAGGTCCGAAGAATTTCTGAGTTTAGTTCAACTACACCAGTGCTACGAAACTCAAAAACCAGGTATTTATTTTCTTTGAATGGTTCTCATTAAGTACCTTCGATTAATTTTTTGTAAAGGCTGTTCACTGTAAACTAAGGACTTTCGAAAACCCTGCTTAAGATATACTTGTATACACCGTGACTTCTTCAACCAAATGTAAAATTAACATCGACGTGGGCCACANAACCCTGCTTAAGATATACTTGTATACACCGTGACTTCTTCAACCAAATGTAAAATTAACATCGACGTGGGCCACATCACCTTATTCATGCGCCGGGAAAGTGAAACTGTAGAATTATTAGAAAAGTAAATATTTTACAAATTTTCTTATTTTTACACTTAGATCATTAAAAAACAGAAAGCAGAATNGAATTATTAGAAAAGTAAATATTTTACAAATTTTCTTATTTTTACACTTAGATCATTAAAAAACAGAAAGCAGAATAACTAATACCAGTATTCACATATGCTTACCAAACACTTTTAGTTCAACGTTAAGATACGGAACTACTTTCTCTCTATCGTAACCAACTTTACTGGGTGCATGCCAGGCAGTGTGCCCCTTCAAATATATGCAGGTAGAGGTAGTGACATTTAAAGGTTTATTTCGAAAGTGCTCAGTTAATTGTGAACAGCCTTTAGTAGTGTTCTTTTTCACGGTAAGTCTTCATTAATTGAACAGCAATGGTATTGGATTACATTGATTTCACGTGAAAATAGCCGCACAAAACGCTTCACCGACGTGTTTTTTTTTTTTCAGCGTTGATAAAATTAGAAAATAATCTTCGCGCAGCTTTGAGGGAGGGAACGTAGAGGCAGTGTAGGGGAGGGCTCTCCCGAACTCTCACTGCTGGAGGGAGGGAAACAACATGACACTGCTGGCGCTATACACACAAAAAGGATAACATCGCTCTCTACTACCGGCTGTTAAATACCGCCCACGCGACTTACGTTTTTTNCGCTATACACACAAAAAGGATAACATCGCTCTCTACTACCGGCTGTTAAATACCGCCCACGCGACTTACGTTTTTTCGACAGGTAATATGCACACGCGGAGCAGCTCTCACCTAACGTTTCTCGGCCGTTGTCGTCACTGAACTGNGTTTTTTCGACAGGTAATATGCACACGCGGAGCAGCTCTCACCTAACGTTTCTCGGCCGTTGTCGTCACTGAACTGAACAACCTCACCCCTTTGTTCAGCGGTAATGGACTCTCCAGACTCGACTGACGCGTTTTGCACTTCTGCGCACTGTTTTCTGATTTGGATTTCTCTACACAGTAAGTTGCAGATGGGATAGCGGCTACCGCCCCCTCCCAACTAGTCTTTCNTAACATCGCTCTCTACTACCGGCTGTTAAATACCGCCCACGCGACTTACGTTTTTTCGACAGGTAATATGCACACGCGGAGCAGCTCTCACCTAACGTTTCTCGGCCGTTGTCGTCACTGAACTGAACAACCTCACCCCTTTGTTCAGCGGTAATGGACTCTCCAGACTCGACTGACGCGTTTTGCACTTCTGCGCACTGTTTTCTGATTTGGATTTCTCTACACAGTAAGTTGCAGATGGGATAGCGGCTACCGCCCCCTCCCAACTAGTCTTTCTTTCCCGCTAATAAAGAGCATGGTTCCAACCTCGCTGTTTCCTGTAACATTTATATTAACGCATGTAACAACTTTTAATTGTATCCTGTCGAAAGGGTTTTTACGGTGTCTATGCCTGGTTTTCCCTATCTATCCTTAGTTATAGGCTATAGGTGCACTTCGGGAGGTAGTCACGTCCCCAACAGCGGCCGTGGCTGCCCAATNATCTATCCTTAGTTATAGGCTATAGGTGCACTTCGGGAGGTAGTCACGTCCCCAACAGCGGCCGTGGCTGCCCAATCCCTCGCTGCCGCGATGCATGCCTCCGTGAATGAATTCCTTCCCTTGTAGGCATATGTGGCCTCGTTCTGAGACGCACATAGCTTCTGCATCTACCTCGGGCTCGCACTTAACGCTTAAAACTAGGGTAGGTTAAGAATGTAATCGGGATAGCGGCGCAGTAGGGTGCGGTGGAGCAAGCTCTGACCTTGACGCCGGGCAGGACGAGCTGCTGTACGGAGAGCGAGGAGGAGCTCTTGGCGATGTGCAGCTCCTCGCAGCTGGAGCGGGACGACCTCTGCTCCGCCGTGAAGACGCTGTCGTGGGACACGCTCAGCCCCGAGTGGCCCGGGAACAGCCCCGACCCGCTCCTGAAACACATCGACAACAGCACCAACACTCAGTTTACTTCTACTACAGGTTGGGAAGATCAGTCCCACAAGGATCCATCTTAAGCCCAATTCTCTTTGCCCTATACATCAGACTATTACCAGTTCCAAAAGATACCCAAATCCCTTTATACGTCGATGACACCATCATACAGGCCTCAGACAAAAACACACCTGAATTAACAAGAAAACTCCAGGAGGCCTTTCAGACAATTACCAAGTTATTCAACACTTCAGGCATTTCTCTAAACCTAGATATAACCAAAACAATATACTTCTCACGCCTACCAGCAGACATTCCTCCGCCACCACTTATTCTCAACGCCGAACTCATCAACTGGTCAGACAAATTTAAATATCTGGGCATCACACTAGACCCAAAACTAAATTTCCAACAACACATCCGTGAAACCGCAGGTAAAGCAAGAGGAGCCATATACAAATTACATCATATAATCTCACCAGCCAACGGAATCGAAATGAAAACCAGAATCACAGTCTTCAATGCTTTCATCCTACCACTTCTCACCTACGCAGCACCCGTCTGGACCACAGCATCACCAGTAACTCACCAGCCACTCTACACAACATATTACGCAGGTCTTCGAAAAATAACCGAAAGCCACTCACGAACACACCGAAGAACCATGCTAGCAAACATCCACAACAAGTTTAGTCGATCACCTACAAAACATAATCAAAACCTTCAAGGAAAAAATCTCAGAGCACCAGAACCCATTGATAAGAAACCTCACAAACCACATCGCAGGACTCAAACCACCATTCTTATCCACAGACCACCTTCGAGAACAGCGGCATGAACGCCTCTTTTACATCAGTGAGGAAGACGAGCAACATGAAACCGAAGGCCTCCACGGCAGCAGTCTTTCAACACACAACACAACCAGAACCAACACCCAAGACTCCACCACATACTCCAGCAGTGACTCCAGCACAGAAACAGAAGACTCATCAACATCAACAACTACATCAACATCTACACCAACATCAACATCAACAGAATAAATCAACAGAAGGTTTTTTACCGCAGGTACTGCCCTTTTTCCTTCTAACAACAATTCAACAAATCAAGACCCTTCAACACCAAATAGAACACCAAATTCAACAAGAAAATTAAGAACTAAGAAATAAATAAAATTTACCTTACCAACTAAGTAATTGTAAACACTTTAGAGCATTATTAACACTAGTAGAATCAAGCCTTCCATTAAATTTAAAAGTAAAATCAATTAAAAACTGGCATTTCAACAAAATACACATATTACTAATTTTAAGGCCAGTATGAATTATGCTTGGAATGGCTAATAAAAAAAAATTAAAAATAAACGTTACAAGTTTGGCAGAGGGAAAATTTTCACCACTAGGTACGCGTTGGTAATGCCAAGGAACCAGATTTTCTCTATTTTCTACGTTAAAAACAGGATAATTGCAATAATCATATATCAAATATCAAATGTGTATGCATATACGTAATACATATAAACATACATCAAAAGAGAAATTGTATAAGTTTACTCTTCAGGTTAGCTTTATTTTATGTATATTGCGTTTATATATATCATATATGCTACTTTTCACTCTTATCTGAGCATTTTTTAAAACCCTTCTTAAGAGTCCTATGTATCTGGAGCTGTTGTGGCTATTCGAGGCACACAGGCCAGGAAGCGATAAGGACGACGCCGACCTGCGTAACTATCGCCCCGGAGCATATTGTGTAGTTTTAAGCAGCCAGCTGGCAAAACATCTCGTTTTACAACCCTATATTTTAAGGTCACTGCCTACCAGCTGGCAGCTGCGAAATTTTAATACGAAATCACATGTTAAGGAAATTTCGCCTTAGTGCGTTAATTTCAAAGATATACGTTTCAAACAAAGTTAATTATTCACGAATTTTTCAGAAGATCCCTACGAGCGTTTATTTTCAATATAGATAGGCAGTATGTAGTTTTTTGTAAAACATACATTCAAAAAATTCCTTGCAAACAGACTCTACATGTTATGGAAACATCTTCGCTGTAGGGAACTTCACCTTAAAAATTCGTGAAGAATACATTTAGTTTGAAACGCCTAACATTAAATTAACTCACTGGGGCGAAATTTCCTTAACACGGGATTTCTTGTTCAAATTCCGCAGCTTCCAGCTCTTGTAAAGTCTTGTTTAGAAAAACCTCGGAGATAACAACCAAGTGTTGACATGTTTGCCTGGTCTCTTACCGACCAGGAAGACCATAACTTGGTATTTCCCCGATTGGATAAGACGTGGATAAGAGGCAGGCGCACAGTTGATGTTTGGTAGGAACGTGGCGAGGAAGTCAGCGTTTATTTTTCGTCAACGAAATAAGTGGATATATTATATGAAGGTATGCTTTTTTAATATTAGCTAAGTTTTTGTCTAGATTTAATTTTTAAGGGCTTCGCTGGAGTGTTTAAAATGGAAGTGCGAAATGACGACGCGCTAACTATTATACGATTTTATTAGCAAGACTAGTGAGAATATTCTATATGCATTTCTGTATGCGATAACACTATTTGCTGCTGCAACAACCAGGTGCATACATACATAGTAGCTGTTAACTTTTTCCAGACACAGTGCGTTCTGTTACTCGGGGAGATTTTAGAGCTGTGGATCACGAGTAACGCAGGTAAACGGTATGATGAAAATTCAAAATTTATAATACAGTAGTTCATGATTGTTCCGATGACACTAGAAGTCAATAAAAAGTACTTTGCGTTTTGTGTGCAAAAATACGATCAAGGTGGACAAAGTGCGGTTGAACTACCTAAGAATAAATTCTTTAAATACTGTGTGAAAAATTAATGGATCAAGATGTTACACTCGTACGCAATTTACAAAGCACTACAATCTACAAGAAAACAGTGCCAATATGTGGCTGCTGATACTAGCACCCGAAGACATCTAGAAAAACTTTATGTACAATCTAGTAGAAGATCTAAGAAAATGAAAACTAAATATCTTAATGAAAAAAAATTACAAGAAGAAATAGTTTATGCTATGCAGACAATTCTCCTAACTTCCGGGAACTAATATACCACTAGTAATTTAGCAGAAGTTTCATATGCCTCGTGTCAACGAGCGATAAAACTAAAGAAAGCATGAAGAATTTTTTGCAGGAATACCAGACAATGTCACCTAAAGAGGCTCTCTCCATGATGATTGAATTACAGCTGACTTGGAATCAGTACGAAGAACTAAGGGAAAACGCAAAATCACATAACAGTAATCTATATCCTCCATATAACTTAGTAAGAAAAATTTAAAGAGAATTGTTATCCCAGTAATACTATTTCAATTACAGATGAATACGCAGGAGTGAAATTACAAGCAGTTCTAGATCATACTGTAAGCAAAATTTGTAGAGTGAAAGAGAATGTTCTGATCCTTATGACAGATCAAGAATATGCATAAGCTACTAAAAAAAAAGTGAGGCTGTGTCGGCAGTTCGGATCAAAGTCTCTATAAACAAAGATTTTCCCAAGGCGAGTCACGATCTCACATGTGCCACTTCAGATTATGGCTGACTCTTCCAATAGCGGGGCAAAAAACATCATTATTTGGCACAATCCTAAGCCTTCATCAGTCCGTTACTGAAAACTTACAAAATGAAATTTCAAAAGGAAACAGTAGATTTCATTAGGGATTAAGTGGATTATGTTAGCACAGAGGAGTGAGTGAAGTGATTTAGGTGGCTCAGCGAGGTCTTGAGAGCCGACTAGGGTGATTGAGGTGATTGAGACATCATCACAGCATTTCGACGAGAGGTGGGGCACACTGACGGATCTCATGCAGACGATGGTATTTCCCGTCTGCCTCATCGCTGGCAACGAACCGTGGACAACCTCGGAGACTACTTTGAAGGATGTTAAACAGCTCGTACACGTACGATACGTACCCGTTCACACGAGTATATACAGCGTGTACGAGAATAAATCATTTAACCGGTGATTTCAAGTAACCATTTTTGTATTTTTTCCTTGCCGGACATTCCTGCATCCATACCCCATGTGGTGTCACCTTTAAAACGTATATGTCGTACACTTTCAACTGTACATAGTACATTTCGTGTGATGGGTCATTTCCGGGAGATAAACAATAGTTGCCATGACTTCTGAATCAGCCCTTGTATATATATAGTGTATGTGTATTAACATCATATATAACATATATATATATATATTTGCCAAAAGTTGAAAGCGTTAAAAAGTAGTGTAATATTGGCAGCAGTGAACTGACCTGCGGCGACAGGCGACGTCGTCGGCGGCGAGCAGCTCGCTGGTGGAGCGGCTGCGGTGCGGGTCCAAGGTCAGGTCGGCGTCGTCGTGGCAGAGGGGGTCCGGCGCCTCGGGCAGCTCCGAGCCCGAGTGACGCACCTTCCGCCGGAACATGCGGCGTAGTCCTCGCAGCGGGTGGAAGCGGCGCCGCTTGCTCTCTGCACACACCCAACCACACCCCCGACATTCTTAAGACCCTTGCCAGGGGTAAAAATAAAATTTGAAAAAAATAAAATTACAACTTTTAATTTTTAGATATTAGAGATGTCGTCGTTCCCTTTGAACATGTAGGATGTTTATAGCATTTAGTGGTTCCATCTCTGTATATTTGACCATTGATTGTATATAATTTGTGAACTAAACCTAAGTAAACTGATATCTTTATTATTTTTTTCACATTATTATAAATTTTCAATCACCCTTGAGCACGAAGGAGGTTAATAGCAATTTGTAGTTCCGTCCCTTTACATTAGCTTTTATATTATAGTTTTCATATTTTCCAAAAATAGACATTTGTAACCCCACCCCTCCCAACGACACAAGTAATTTCCTGGCTACACCCCTGGCCCTTACACGCGATCAAAGTTCACTTCAAATTTAGTGAATCCAATTCCTTGAATGCTGTGTGACGTCACTCGGATGTCATAATTGCGACCATTTTTTTTCTTTCAAGCCATTGAATACCTCAAATTCCGTCAAACATTTTTGTTTAGAAAACGTTCTATATTATCTTTAAACTCAATTTTTCAACTAGCAGTCAAAATTATTAATACACTATAAATATTAAGTATAGTGTCTTAGTACAATAATTTATGCGCGTGTAAGCTACAAAATATTTGCATACACTTATTTCATGCAAAGTAAATGTATCATCTAGAAAAATTACGTTTGTTTTGATTTTGACAAATTATTTTCGGGTAGTGTATGGTTTTTAGAGGTTTTAAAAATGTTGCTAAATTAATTATAATTTTTTAACTGAAATATTTGCGAAAAAATTTCAAGTTGTCATTTTAATATTTATTTAATACGGCATTATTGAATAATGCGTGAAAAGCCTTCCAAAACTTTGAAGTAATAAATAATTATATTTCTACTGGATTCAGTCCATTGAAGTGTATGTGAACACTTTCATTATTCAATAAGTTGATTTCAATTGGTTGAATTCAATGAAATATTCGATAGTGTGAAATGGCCTTTACACTCAGCCGTACACAGACAACACCTACACACTGTATCTGCGCTCATCTCAGCAATCTCGAGTTTAGTTGGGAGGTTCTGGTCAGCGCTTAAGAGGCAAGTATTCCTGACATTTTGGATATTCGCATATGCCTACACAATTTAATTTTCCCGATTCCATATTTAATAACTAAGCTTGCAAAAGCACAGGGAACAACGTAACAGTTATTTCGAACGCCGACTTCTTTTTTTTACATATTTTGTTTCAAATCTGTAACTGTAATAAAATATTGCCTCATTATTGAATAATTTCAGTCCAACATAGGACAATACGGATATAACTGAAATCATACAAACTTCAAAAATCTGTCGTCTATGTCATATAAAGCTTTAATTTTTAATGCCCAGTCATAAATTTTGATTATGAAGATTTGTAAAAAAAAATTTAAGACGGAGGGCAAACTAATCCCTTAAGAAGCCATTCCAGCGTTTCAGGAGAATTATGCAACCCGCAATAACTTCAACTACTTCAAGGATAACTTTAGTTAAGTTTTTGCAATACTGCAATGGAAATTAGAACATTGCGATTACACCATATTAAAGGCACATTCGTTCGTGTTTAAGAGGCTTTATGCGAGATCACTTACAATAATCATAAATATCATAGTATTTATATACGTCCTTAATCGTCACATGTAATAACATAAATCACCGTAGCATTCTCACAAAAAAAAAACATTTCATGGAAAGTGGTGTATATTTAAAAATCTCCTGGGAATTATCGTTATAACGATTGGTTCATTAAATATACGTGGATTATACTGCGATAATAATAGTGATAATTTATTTTGAGGATTCATCCTGTTGTAGGACACGAACTCAGAGCCATAAGAATTTCAGAGCTAAACCTCTAACGGGTGGGTGTGTGTGTGTGTCTATATATATATATATATATATCGCACTTTCTGTCTACAAGCCGGAAAGGAATTTGGCCGATGCCGGAGCAGCCTCTTAAGGATTTTGCCTACCAAGCCAGCCACCACAAAGTTTAAATAGCAAATCAGTGTTAAAAAAATTGCTTCTCAATGCATCCGCTTTAAAGAACTGTTTTAAAAATTATATACTGAACGCTGCCACGTTAAGAAACTTTTCATTCCTCATGTAAATTTTAATATTAAAATTTAGAAAAAATTTTAAAAATAAAATTTGCAATATTTTTTAACGTACCAGTCTCCTTAAGAAATGTCAAGCCAAGGGTGAAATGAGGTAAAGAATTCCCCCCCCCCCNGATTTCAAGAGTATTACCGGGGCCGCTGTAGTGTAGCGGTCAGACTGGGTTCGTTTCCCGGCGGGGTCACACGCGGAAGTTCGCATGTGGGGAACGTGGCTCACGTGCCGTTGGCCAGTGGATTTTCTCGGGGTTCTCACTCTTCCTGCACTATTACATTCGCTCGCTGCTCCCTCCGCACATCGCTTCCATCCCCACCGGCGCTGAAGACTTCAGGTGCCCAACGCCGCTCAAATCTCCCACAAGTTCTGTGGCTAATAGTCATGTAGAGCATATCAAACAGGCAGTTAAGTTTCACTCTGCATATGAATTAAAACAAAAGTTGACCCATCTCATGACCTTCTTGATACGGTGTTATCATGGCGAATGTTACATAACTCCACTGCAACTGTGCTGCTGGGACATCACTTATCTAATATAATCATCTGAATAGCAAGCACGTTACATAAAACTTTGACCAGAAAGGCTCACACTTCACCACTCTTCATTTTGTGTATTCCGGTGCTCTTCCACCTTAACGCCTTCTTCGACAAAGCAAATCAGTGCATCCACAGTTTACTTGGCCCATGTCATGAACTTCTATACCCTCGCGTTAAGATCGAACATTACTGTGGTAAAGTGGCAACGAAGCCACAAGTGTATATTTCTATTTAATAAATACATTTCAGTAAAATGTAACACTCAGTATTATATATATATAATGTTTAATAATTATGCAGTGTTAATTATAAAGCTCATAACATACGTCTTTGAAGTCTGTAATGTTGTTTATTAAAAAAACATACTCTATTGTTTCAAATAAGGAGGTTTGTCGCGGCTTTTAACAGGAATTCGAAGTAAAATAAGAATGGCAATTTCAAAACGCGCTGAACTTTGCTGGCAACTAGCCAATGGAGATATCTTGCTGATTAAATGTGTAAGTTATTTCTGCACAATGTGAAAAGTTTGGAACAGCAGCCATATTGGCGGACGAGTTTTACGTAACAAGATTCCCATTTTTTTTTCCACTTTTGTAGAAATTAAAAAGTTATGTTCCATTAACTAATTACTTTGCCAAGAATTAATTGAAAGAAGCCGAGAAGCGTTGCCGAATATATATATATATTTTTTTTGTAACTTATATCTGTTTATTATTTAAGTGCAGTTTAAGGACAAAGTAGAATCATGACACCAATAGAAATACACTTTTTTAAGTATGCAGTACTTCTGTCCTGTTTCAAGACTATGGCCTACCTAGGCTGCCATAGGATGAGCAAGCACTTTAGCAAAAGACTGCTCGATACTTTGGAAGGATGGCAGCTTGCTAANACCTAGGCTGCCATAGGATGAGCAAGCACTTTAGCAAAAGACTGCTCGATACTTTGGAAGGATGGCAGCTTGCTAACAGCTGGAGACCTGAAAACTTAACGGATTCATTTCAGGACATGCTATAACTCGGAAACTCTTGCGTTCGTGTCACCTTTGCAATTGTCCCACGCGTTATTTGACACCGTCTGGATAACCCTGGGACAATAACAAACATACGAGACAAAAACGCACGCCCAATCATCGCCGTCCACTGTGGCAGCAAGCAACCAATGGACAATTGATACAGTCTACTCNACCTAGGCTGCCATAGGATGAGCAAGCACTTTAGCAAAAGACTGCTCGATACTTTGGAAGGATGGCAGCTTGCTAATAGCTGGAGACCTGAAAACTTAGCGGATTCATTTCAGGACATGCTAGAACTCGGAAACTCTTGCGTTCGTGTCACCTTTGCAATTGTCCCACGCGTTATTTGACACCGTCTGGATAACCCTGGGACAATAACAAACATACGACAAAAACGCACGCCCAATCATCGCCGTCCACTGTGGCAGCAAGCAACCAATGGACAATTGATACAGTCTACTCACAGTTTCATCACAGTTTTTAAATCAAACTTTTTTAGAAATCACTCCATGTATAGGGTATTTGATTTGTTAGCACGGGGCGGAGTAATAGCCTTAAAGTATAACTTTAGCAGGGATTCAGAAAATTTGGAAGGAGCCATGAATGAACTGTATCTGCATGATTGTACACAAGAGAGTGGAATTCACCCTACAAGTAATTTGAACTCGAGAATTTTTGAGGTTCCTTCTAAAGGCATATTAGGAACTTTCCACGTTTGGAGACTATTTCAGGTTTTATATTTCCGTATTGATGTTTACTTTGTTTCAAAGTGAACATGACGATAAAAGGTGTTTTCACAATAGCTTACAGGTATGAAAACTACTAAAGGATATTTATAGAAGTACACGAGCATACAGCACAATTTTATCTTTACTACCACGCCATAAAATGGTAGGGTCGCAGCGGAGGCAAGTTGCCGACGGAAATACCTACCTCACGCCATTTCGGCTCGCCACGCGTAGAGGCGACGATGCATCTGGTTCGCGTGCCTGGGACGCCCTCATCGCTTCTGCCCGTCTAAGTCTTGGACAAAGAGAGTCTGTTCATCGCCGAGGTTGTTATTGCGTGTGCGTTTGTGGCGGCCATCATTACATCACATTGACGTTTTCACCCGTCATTTTTTCGAAATCGTCTACCAGAATAACAGGACCCCCTTAAACTAACCTAGGATTGTGTACAGGGCCTTCCTTAAGAGAGTGCGACAGGTGCGGCCGCATAGGGCCTCGCGCCTTGTGAAGGGGGGGGGGCCCCTTCGAAATCGGAAGAAAGGTTATTTTTATTTATTAAAAAATATTTAAACATAAGTGAATGAAGAGAGGTGAGCATGGAGCAGCGCCGGGATTAAGGGGCGGGGAAAATGGAGATCCCCGAGAAAACCCGCCAACCAGCGGCATCGTCCGGCACGATTCCCACATGCGAAAATCCGTGAGCGCCCCCGCCGGGAGTCTAACCATACGTTGGATGCGAGTAGTCTAACCACCACACCACCGCGGTCCCAAAAAATGTAAACACGGCATGTATATTTATAAAATTTAAAAATTTTTAGCAATAAAATATTACGTGCGAGGCGTGGGCCGCTCGAGAGCAGAGCATATTGTTCGAAAGGTGATTGCGTTGTGGTAAGTGGGTAATTAACTAGTTTGGAAGGAAAGGGCCTCGTTCTGCGTTAACAAAATGCATTACTCGGGTGCATTTTCATGCTGCATTATTCAACGCAAAAGTGTAACCGTCAGTATTTAAGCTGTAAAACTTTTACACGTAACAGGTATCTTTGTACTGCGGTATTGATATTTGATCTAAAAAAATAAGCTGCTGTGATTAAAAAACTAAGTAGTTCAAGATGGAAAGGATTCTACCCATTTAAGAGAACATAGCCTCGAGATTATTATTATTAATATTATTATTAATATTTTCGCGTTCTTGACACAGCGATACGGGCGACAATAACATGAGCGACGCATCTCTCCTACGCGTAAGGCACTGAACCTGCGTGCAGTGCATCCGCTGTTACACTTTCCTGTGCATATGAGATCTGTAACAGTGGGGTTTTATTACAAACTGTGAAAACACACACACACGCACACACACACACACACACACATACACATATATATATATATATATATATATACACACACACAGGGTGATTCTAAAATCATGGGACAAACATTGAGGGGTGGTAGAGCTCACTAAAACAAACAATTATTGTATAGAAATATATGGGCGGGAGTGGCGCGTTGAGGCACAAACACAAAAATAACACATGAAATGCAACACCTTGTTCACTCACAACGTCGCCGCTAAATTCCTCTTTACAGCAATGTTTATAATAATTGCTCAAAATTGCTACCACCGACAGTAATGCAAGCTTGGTAGCGTCGGTGGAGTGATTGGCGAACATATTCAAATACGCCGGGTATTTCACGCACGCCATTATTGTCAGCCAATCACGCCATATGTAGAGGTCGCCAAGCATGCGTGACTGTTGGTGGATGCATTTCCAGCAACTGTTTTAACATTTTCTGTACGAAATCACTCGTTAAGTATGCTGCTAATGAACATTATATGTTTCCGTTAATGTGTTATGTTTTTGTGTTTGTGCCTCAACGCGTCACTACCGCCCATATATTCCTATGCAACAATTGTTTGTTTTAGTGAGCTCTACCACCTCTCAATGTTTGTCCCATGATTTTAGAATCATCCTGTATATATATATACGACTCCACCGTTTTATTTTCCTCCTACCCGCTAAGCAAACTGCGCAGGTAAGCTCTAAAAATGCGATTTCTAAAGATTTTCATAATTTTTTTATCTTAGAATAAAGTTAATATTATAAAAAAAAGTTTGTAAGGGGGCTAGATAATTATTTTTTTATATTTGATGGCAAACAGTCGTATTCCCAAGACCTTTATTAGCTTAGATACGCGTAAACGCGCAAACAACGAATGTACAGAAAATATCTCCGGACTACTAACTCCAATGGGCCACCCAAATATCTGCGCTTCATCCCATTCAATGGCTTGAACTTAGAGGTCACACACGTAGCATTTCACACGCAAGCTGGTGCCGCAGAACAATTGGCTCCCTGGCGACTCACTGCCTCCGTGGCAATGAACGATGACGTTCGCGCAGAGGAAAAAAATAAGTCTAGGAATAGGTATGTAGGATGAAAAACAAAAGAGGCACTTAAATATTTCCGCATATTCTCAGACATGTTTACAGAAATGTACAGTTAATATACGGGAACGCGATCAGTAATATAGAAAAACGGAGCTGAACTTCGTAAGTACACAATACGGAACGTAAACGCACATCCTACGCACATGGGCGTAGCCACGGTGGAGCAGGGTGGGGCACTTGCCCCCTTCCCCTCTGGTTCATGTAGTCAAGTAAAAAATATACAAGTTTAATAGCTGATTAAAAAATGTCGATTAGCCCTTGGCCCATACATAAGGATGTGTGAAAATAATGATCTAAATAAAATAGCTCAAAACAAAATGCGCGTTCCGAGACGACCTACCAACAGTGCGTGTGACTGCTCGCAGGCGCGCGGCGACTGGACGTATACTCTACCGGCCCCGACTGATTTGCAACCTCAAATTGCCACGCGCTGTAGATGCTTATAGCGGTAGGTATCCACGAGTGATGGATGCCTGTCTCCGTCTCGTTCTTACAGACGAGCACTCTTCTGAAAGCGAGACCGCTCCATCACCATTTAATTTGCCAGTCAGTGGCAGTCAGTGCATACGTTTGTTAGATGTCTGCGGATTTTCATTGAAAATATCGGTGGTAATTTTCTGGTTATCTACTTACAATGGATATTAGAAACGTTTTTGGTGTAAAAGGTATGTATCTATTCTAAAATGTTTTTTGAATATCTAGAATGATGCCATAAAGGCGTTTAAAAAATTATACGCCCTTATGGCACCCGGAAACACAAGAACGTATAACATATTTTTTTTTTCGTTAATCTATTATTTTTCAAAGCAGAAGTATTGAAATTGTAAAATAAAAATTTTATTCATTTTGCATTTTTTTTTATTGTGTGTGTGTTAACTTTTTATAACTTTTGAACGATTTACCCGATTTAGATTGTTCTTGCGTCAATCAGAAGGGCTTGTTGACTGTCAAAATCTATCCAGATGATGAATTAATTGTTTGAGTAGATGCTGAGTAATTTCAGAAATTCGAGTTATTGAAAAAAAAAAATTATACTGCCTGTAAAAGTAAAAAAAAAAAATTTTAATGAAGAAAAAATTTATTTTTTATTTTTATATTTCTACATTAAAATGAAACCGATTAATGAAAAAAAAAAAGTTATACCACATTATACCTTTTCAGCAGTACTTTTTGCTAGGATACGCCCTTATGGCATCTGTAATGCGATATTAAATTTAATACCTAATAACAAAAAGGTTTTTATTTTCTTTCAGCGAGACAGAAGGGGAAGCAACCAGATAAAAGTAGTGGCGAAAGTGATAGCGGCAGAGACGAGAATTCGAAGCAGAATGTTGCAGATACTAGCGCTGACCCTAGCGCAACTGCACCTACGCCTGCCCATGTTACTGTTTTGGCTGCATCGAGTGGATCTTCGCTACTATCTGGTTTTGGTGCACAGGATCAAGCTTATTTTGTTAATGACGTAGGTCACTGGCTTGGGCGTTCGTTTTGTATGACCTCATCTCAAAGAATGGAAATTTTAAAAAATTGTTGGTCACCGCCTCCAAATTATGATTTTGCTAATTATGCTGTCCAATTAAAAAGGAAATTCAAATGCAGCTGTTTGGCGGATTATGCTTCTTGGCTGGCGTATTCTAAAAAATTAAAGGGCACGTTGTGCATTTACTGTGTGTTGTTTCTACCAACTAATGTGCATGGTGTTATAGGCTCGTTCATAGTGAGGCCCTTTACTCGCTATAAAGACAAGCACGAATTTGCAAGAACTCGCAAATCATCTCAGTGGCACAAATCAGCGGCCACAGCCACAAAATTTTTCGTCGAAAACATGCCTGTCGATGTTCAGCTGATTTCTGCCCACCAAAAAGAGATAGAACTCAACAAGCAAGTCGTGACATCAATAATGTCGACTGTGATGTTTTGTGATACGCATGACCTACCTTTGAGGGGTAAAGAACATCATGTAAACTCAAAATTGAAGTTGGTGACCACATTTTGAAAAGAGCGCATAGAAAATGGCGGGTAAAATGCCACCCACATGTCACCACAGATTCAAAATGAAATAATCGGGCTATGTGGAGATGTTATTAGAGACGACATCACTACCAACGTAAAGAACGCATATACCTATAGCATACTGGCAGACGAGAGCAGTGACATATCAGGGAAAGAGCAACTTTCCATTGGTGTTAGATTTTTTGACGAAGAAAATATGATTTTTCGATAGGAATTTTTAGGCTTTCTAGAGCTAACTACCATGGATGCAATATCGATAGCCTTTGCAATTGACAACTTTGTAGAAAATGTAGGCCTTGATCCAGAAAAGTGCGTCGGAAAAGGATACGATGGATGTTCTACTATAGCAGGAAAAGATGGTGGGGTTCAAAAAATTCTACGAGAAAAGTATACGAGAGCACTGTATTTCCACTTTGCTAGTCACAAATTAAACTTGATTGTAAACGACTTAAACGAAATAGCAGTGATACGAAATACAGTTTCCACAATAAAAGACATAATAAGATTCTTCCGAGAATCGACCCTTCGTCGAAAATGCATACCAAATATAACAATGCTCTGCGAAACCCGTTGGTCTCAAAAATATGAAAGTATCGCCATATTCAAAGAACATTAGGTGCAAATTGTCATGGCACTTGAAACACTATCAAAAGACGGCAACACTGCAACGAGAAAAACTGCTTTTCAAATGCATTGCGCTGCCACGAATTCGGAATTCATTGTTAGTGTTTGTGTCATGGCAAAATATCCGGCACTTCTGCAACCAATAGTGAATGTTCTACGGTCAAAAAGTATGGACTTACTTCAATGTGCAAATTATATAAAGAGAATCACAGACATGTTAAGGAAACACCGTGGCAATGTTGATGCTGAAAGTCAAAGTTTTATGAGCGAGGCGGAAACCATCGCCGAGAGTCTTAAAACCGATTTCAAAATACCGAGGGTCACAAATCGGCGGAAATATCGTGCAAATCCTCCAGCACAGACTCCTGGCGAGTTTTGGAGAAGATCGCTAATCATTCCGTACATAGACTCATTAATAATGTCTCTTGAACAGCTTTTTTTTGGAGGAAAACTTACCCGGATACTCATTGCTTACGTTACAACCTCACGTAATGCTTGGTATGAACTATGCGGATTTTTTGAAAAAAGCTAAAAGTTTTCATAAATCTACAATTCAAATTGGTTTCCTCGGTGAAGCTGAACTTTGGTATAACCGATGGAAAGAAAAAAACGTGTCAGAGGCCTAACTAAAGGAAACAGAACTGGCTGCACGCACTTGTTAAAGAAACGCAATTGTTTTACCCAACTATAAAAAAGGCGATACTTATTTTACTTGCGCAACCCTGCACAACGTACACTATCTAAAGATCCTTCAGCACCTTACGAAGAGTAAAAACTTGGTTACGGTCAACAATGACAGAAAACAGGTTTTTCGGTCTTTGTATGATGAGTGTGCATAAAAAGAGGGCATTGGAAGCGTAAAATAAATTTCAAAAATAAATTTTGTCCAGGTTTAGCCAGAATGCTTGTAGACTAGTGTTGAAATAAGGTTTAATTTGGTTGCAATAGCATTACAAATAGGTAGTTTTAACTTTCTCGAATGTATAAATAAAACTATTTTTTGATAAGTTCTGAAGTAAATCGCGGCTACACCCATGCCTACGCAGCTTCGGGTTTCGGGAACGAACAATGCCGACCCTACGCGCGTCTACGCCACTGTGTTGTTCCTGCAGAAGTTACGATATCCACACCACTCAGAGCTATTAGGCCTACTTAAAACATCAAAAAGAAGCATGACGCACTTGTAACAGTCAGCAACACGCAAAACCCTAAAACTATTAGAAACTGAAAAAGTTACTACGTCACAATATTAGAAATACCTTACTCATTTCTATCGTCATCACAAACAGTTTGTATGCCAGTGGTAGGAGTCACGGATTCGAACACTTGGTATGTTTAAATCTCATTCTCGAATTAAATATTTTAACATTTAAAAATGTTTACGTACTGTAAAACACAGACAAAAGTATTTTTTCTCCGACAACTTCTTTTTTTTTTTAACCAAGAGTGCATAAAAACTAACTATCGAGTTAACTGAGACATTCCCTGAATTCACGGAAGGTTCTGCGAAATTTACGGAGTGCCCGTTATTGAAAAAAGCATCGTGTCCGTAAATTTGCACAAAGTTCTGGGAAATTTTTATAGGCCACAAGCGCAGTTTTCCGTAATATGGCGGAAAATTGATCAAAAACAACACTGCAAATATTAGACTGGCAAGATTAATAAATGTTAGCTATCGACAAAACCAACCCCATATTGCAATCTTGTCAATGTTTAAGATGTGGACGTGAGCACCTGTGTAACACGCTTGCCAAACGAATTTTCAAAATGCTCTACGAATGCTGAACCGTGAGCAGATAACCATAGCAATAAGAATTTTACAGCTGGTTCACAATTAATGGGTCGCGTCTGAAATCAGTCTTTAAAAACTGAATACATTTCAACGTAAACTCTGGGCATGCTACCAATACATTTGCCAGTGCTGTAGGATAAGTAGTTCCATATGTTTACATTGTATTAAAAGTTTTAATTTGTGCGAATTCATTTTTTTATTGTTTTATAACATACGAGTAAATATCAGGAAATGCTTAGGCCTACATTCCTAAAATTATTGCATTAATCTCGACCAAAGCATAAACAAAGTGATGAAGTTAAAGACAATTATAGTTTTACGTACAGTGTCGGATATAAAATGGGCAGAAAAGTAAATCAGAAGCAGGTCTTTCAAAAACGTTCCTCTAACCGTGAACAATCTCTACCCGTGTGTACAATAACGAATATTCAAATTAAACAAGTTATTTCTAAGAAAACATTATTTTACATTACACGCCTGTACATTGCTAAAATTTCGATCATTGAAAATTTCGAAGTATACGCTGAGGTTCCCACGATACAGCAACTTCCTTGAATGTGTGTTGAGAAGAGAATTGGCAAAAATTGATTGTTGCTCTGATCAAACACATCAGATTAGTCAGTTTTGTTACTATTCTAGGTATGAACCACAAAAACAATAACCAATTTAAGGAAACGAAAAATGCTCTTGTTCCTCATAATTTGCCACTTAAGTACTCGTTGAAATTGTTAAGAAAAATTAAGCACGAATGTATGAAATAAATATTTTCTTTAATTTGTTTTTATTTTATTTAAAAAAAAAATCTTTTAACATTGAGTTTAAATTCGAATAGCTGACGACTAGATTGCAACGTAAGTAGTTAGAAATGGAGAATTGTAAAGCAGGGGATTGGGAATAGGAAAGAGGGGACGAGCCGCAGCCATCTTGGATGACGTCATTTTTTCCTTTTTTTTACCTCGGAATTTTACTTCTTTTTCTCAAAAACGGGCAAATTTACCACAAAATTTTCCAAATTTCCATTAAAATTACCCGAATTTCCCACAAAAAATATGTCTTACTCAATCCGGCTGATATTTTTAAAGTTTGCACAATGCGGATGGATCGGGCTGAACATTGCGCAATGTCAGCTGGAATGTGCAATCAGTTACAAGCATACCCTATCATTCCAAGCCAGCACCATCCTTCTTGACTGAAGAATGCTCGTGTTCATTGCCCTACCATCATGCAACTTCTCTCATGGAATGTAAGAGCATGAACCTCCAGGGCGTCAGGTGAAAGGATGCCAGAAGGAATATGAGAAAACTAAAGTGGAATGATAGAGTATGATGAGAGAGAAGTTGATTGACAAAAGGCAATGAACACGAACATTCTTAAGCCAAGATGGATGGTGCTGGCTCGGAATGATAGAGTATGCTTGTAACTGATTGCACATTCCGGCTGACATTGCGCAATTTTCGGCCCGATCTATCCGCATTGTGCAAACTTCAAAAATATCAGCTGGATTGTGCAAGACATATTTCTTTTAGGGAAATTCGTGAAATTTTCTGGTAAATTTGCCCGTTTTTTAAAGAAAAAAGGGAAAATCCGAGAGGATAAAGGGGGAAGATCACGTCATCCAAGATGGTTGCGGCTCGTCCCCTCGTCCCCATCCCGAATCCTCTGCTTTACAATTCTCCATTTCTAGCTACTAACATATTTTTATAGCACGGATATTAACACTTTTACAAACCACCAAAAACACCCCCTTTTTTTTTACCTATGTGCAATCTTGTGCGTATTTGCAAACTACCACGCCTGAACTAAAAGCAAAAATAAATACATCAATATCACTTCAGATAACACAAGTACAGCCTTATCTACTTATCTGAATGATCTAAGAGAAAACAGAATAAAGAATTCGGTATATTACTTTATTCAACAACAAAACATGGTCGACAATCTCAAGCGTTTAAACTCAGCCTTCAGCCTGTAGAGCGGGGTACAGACTTGCCAACTTCACAAATGCCTATTTCATCTGACAGAAGAAAGAAACTTATTATCAATGAGTGACACCAAAAATACTCATGTGTTAGGTGTTCACTGAAAAAGGGGAAAGATACTAAAATAGTAAGACGGAGAAAAAAAAAAAAGACTGAGAAACTATAACATATTACGCATTTAACTTTTGCCCTTCGGACACGTTGCTTATCACACTGAAACGAATAACGACAAAACAATAACATTAAGCGGTCCTTTTTCTGTTTATCAGTCGTGACATTGCAAATACAGCTGTGCTGCCCAGAACAGATCTGTGATTGTGCGTCATCGCTCAGCTTACAACTGATAAAAATAAGAGTGAAATGTCGTTGGTGCAAGTGGTGCGGTGACTGCAAATCGATACGCCAGCGTTCGCAGTTCCTGTCTCCGACATTACGTTCGTAACTTTCAATAATCAAATTAAGGAGAATCCCTAGTAAACAATTTTAAAACGCCTCAAGGTCACGTCTGACCGTAAGAAAGAATTGCAGCGGGCAGTCCCCAGGCTGCGATGTGTAGGCCTACTCACGGGAAGCTGAATTTTCCGCACAGTATATATGTGACAGTGGGGTATTATTACTCACGATGCATGCCAGCTACAAATGCCGCTTTGTACTTTTCTCTCCTTTCTTTTAAGGAAATTGTGCAGGAAAGCATTGCGAATGCTATTTGTAACCGTTTTCACTATTTTTTCTCTTTGAATATATTTGACTAGACAAAAGTACAAAATGGCGGCTGTAGATAATTCTATACATTTTTTTTTTTTTTACCTTTTTCTGAAGAAAAAAACTACGTATTACCACACAGTAAAAAAAAAATTGTAATTTTTAAAGAGAAAGCGTTGCAATTTTACAAATGTTTGCAATAGTGCGAAAATTTATCTTGTATAATTACTCATTTGTAAAACTACATGAGCCGTGTTTGTAATAGACCTCAAGAAATGTTTGTACTATACTGACCCGTATCCACGGGCACAAGCAAAATGGCGGACACTCAACAACGTAAAATCGTATAAAGCTTGTTTGTGCAAAAATTACGGGTGGTGTAAAGTGTAGTTGAGTTGCAAAAATTAATGTATTGCAAGTTTGAATACCGTAAAACACTTAAAACAACTGAAATACTCATAAAACGGCGACAATTTAAAAAAAAAACACGTGACGCTATTACTCATTAACTGTTAATGTTAATATTTCACATTTACACAGAACTCTTTAAATGAAATAAATGCGTTCTTCGATCTTCTTAACCGAATATTTTCACTAATATTTTGTAGGTATTTACTACTATATTCACTAAACAAATACTCGCCAAGCTCGTAAGTCAAGCTGGTCTTGTAAGATAAGGGTGTGGGGTCTTGTCCCCGCGCTAGGCAAGGTGTAGAATTTTTCTTGAATAATTTTTTTAAATAATTTTTTTCCCTATTTCCTGTTATTAATTCGTTCACCACATTTGTTTTCTACAGAGAAAAATAATCTAACGAACACTTTTTAATAATGTAAGTTGTAATACAAACCTATCATTTGTAATATTAGAAATACATATTTTGCAGATTTTTACAAGAAACTGTTTGTAGTTCTACAAAGGATTTTCTTGGCAACTGGGTTTGCAAAGATTTTTCTTGTAAAATTACCAAAAAAATATTTACAGTGCAGAAAATGTATTTGTTGAGATATGCGTATACGTGCAAACACTGATTTCGCATACAGTATTTTACTAGGAGTCCCCGTAAGGAGGAAATTAATTTATTTCAGCTACCATTTAAAATAGAACGTGAAAATATTGAATTAAAAGATTTCCCTGGCGATTGTTTTAGGGATGCCAACAAACACAAGAAAGACGTTCACTACTGGCGTTTTCGCCGATTATCGAACCAGCAAAAAAAATTCCCAGTTAGCTACCAACCAAAAATCGAATTATCTGAACACTTTTTGCAGGGTATGCTGTTAACTTTATAAGAATTTTCGAACTACTGCACTGAAAGTGTCCAGAATCACAGGATTATCTCTTGCAAACACTTTTTGTCTCTCAACTCTAAGCCTTTCCCCAATAAAGGTTATTCACTGCTACGCACGGATAGTCTGCACACGTAAGAAAAATGCCAAAAAGTCAACACGCTTGCCAACATATGCATTGTGTAAACGAGAAATGCAACGATCGAGCGGCGGCAATGTTAAAGAGTATCGATCGATCGATTAGATAACACGTCGCCTCACTCTCGAGAAACCCCCGTCATCTAGTCTTTGTTAATATTATCAGCTGCTTGCGCAGAACACTTCAAACTATGTTACCTCATGCATGGAAAAAAAAATTACTTTTATAGAGAACTCTCGCACACTTGAGAATAATACTAACATACGGGCTTTACGGAAACGCCATACAGTGCAAATATACAAATGCACGCAAATAATAATGCGTTATTTTAAGCATTAACCACCGTCTTATTAAAAAGTTTGATGTTTTTATAAACTTGCTGCCCCTAAAATTAGTTCCTGTTTGTTTTACGCACATTACTAAAAAAATACTGGTGTAATAGCAACTTTTTACATTAAATAATCAACAAAGAATACAAAACGGCAAAAAAATCACTAAAAGGATTTTGAAATTGTTTTAAGAATTATAAACAAACAATTTTAACTAATATTAATATTAACGGATACGCCATAACATTACGCATAGTAAAAAAGTTTCTAAATTTTATGTCAAAATGATGACGCAAGGCACGTCAAAACTTACACTTTTCCTGAACGTGTTGTGTTTGAAACTAATGACCTATAAACACCATTGTTTCCAACCCAAGGATGCCTAGGAAGAACAAATGGGTCTGGTTAAATGACGCCCGTATTCGGTGATACATGCGATGATATGTGAATGGCAGGAGGGAGATACAGGAGTTCTGATTTAGGTCATCTGCCTTCCAAGCCTGCTATAGTCTATTCGCGGTTTCCTCACACTTTTTTAATCAAAAGTTTGAAAAACCACCCCATGTATGACGTGTTTTTGTTTTTTCGTAAATATGTTATGTACTACAAGCCTTTTGTGATTCTGTTAACATAAAGGTATCTTTTTTTTTTTTTTTAATTTTAAACTTTAAATTATATTTTACCTATAAATTATTATATTTCATGTATAATTAATATGAATTAAAACAGGGAGAAAATATGTGTGTTGGTAATTACTTGTAAGAAATAGTTCTTATGGAAAGTATTATTAAAGTGAGTGCGCACGAGTGCTGTGCGCTGTCCCTTTGGTGTAATTTTCTAGACTTTATTAAGCTTTGTAAGCGTGAGGCGGAAGAATATCTTGAAAGCAGAAGTTTAGCAGGACTTCAGAAAAGTTGTAAATAACTGTGAACGGATTATACCACTGAGTTTAAATGAGCAATCAATGTTAAAGAAATTCCTTCTCAATGCATCAATTTTAAAAAATAACCGTCACAAACAAAAAGTATTCTACGTGACATTTCTTAATAAATACTGTCACGTTAAGAAATCTCACCAATTTTTATTTTTAATGTTTTTTCTAAAATTTAACAGTAAAATTTACATTTTCCAAATATAAATAAATACTTTTTTGACAATTTCTTAACGCTTTCGTGTTGTAATTCCTGTTTCAGAAAAAAAATTTAAATTTTTAATTATAGAAAATTGACATTTTAAAAGTTTTTAAAATATTTTTGTGTCTAATTTTTACTGTGTATTAGTTGCTGGTTGCAAAAAGGCATAAACGTATTCATGAAATACAAATATGTTCCTGGCATTTACAATTGGCCAATTACCCACTGTGAAAATTACGCAGAAAATATTAAACAACCATCTAAAATGAGAATTTTATATAATCAAACATTGTCAATAATTATTCTGAAGCATAAAATATGACACGAAAATGAATTTCTGCAAAAGCGATCATCTACCTTGCACTTGAACTGCTTTGCAGCATGTTTCAAATATGAGTTTTTTTTTCCTTCATCGCGCTATTAAACGTATCCCCTATATGCCTGCCGACTTAAAGAAAACACAACCCAAAAAGACCGAATGGTACTTTCAAGACATCAAGCATGCTACAGACATTATTTTGGAGCTCCTAAATGAAGTCAAATTAAACATTATTTTTCAGACTGCCGTATCTTACAAAATACTATCCGGACACCAGCGAAACTACTATAGGACTTTGTACTGAACTTTGCCACAGACTTTCCATCAATAAAATTATACGGTCACCAATTTAAGTCCCAAATGGCACACGCGTAACGACGAGAACACTGCAAGCCAGTTCAGACACTTGCGCGTAGAGGCGATGGCGTACTTGATGCACGTGTCAGTGTTGCCCTTATCGCTCCCTCGCTTCTGAGCCTCAAACGCATAAAAGATCCAGGTAGGAAACCGCCTTAATAATCTCTCTGGTAAGCAAAAAGAAAATGCTTTCGGTGATTAAAAAAATTGAACCTGAGTTACTATCATACTTAATAGCATAATTTAGATGCAGAAAACGCTGTAACTTTAAATACGGAACAATTATGGTGGCCTCTTTCCTTAATGCGTAGCCATCGCCCTCCGCAGCAATGTTTATACGTACGCGGTGCAGAGAATCGCTGTTGTATCGCGCAGAAGAGGTAGGTAGTTCGCCGTTGATGAAGGCAGACGGGCGTGGTGTGATGTGCCGACAACCCAGAGGGCGCTTGTTATCTCGCCAGATAAGAGCGCAGCTGATAGGCGGCGCTGTGTGACCATTAGCTCCCCCGGCCAAAATCGGGGCGGGTTGATAACACCTGTTAAAGCGCTGTCGGGCAGTACCCGTGTCAGTGAGAGGGAGGGCAGGCACCCGCGAGCCGCGACGACGACCACACCACTAACCAGCAGCAGCATCACCCAACAATCACTCGGGCAGCTTTCCTTCCCAGCGCTGCTCACGGACCGTGAATCCGCCGCCGTACAGCATTGCCAGCTTCCTCGTCGGACCTTACCTCCCGTCCTGCAAGCCGTCTCGGTTACCGCGAAAACACCGCCGCCTCTTGGTTACCGCGAAAACACCGCCGCCCTAGCCTTTCAAAAAAATCCACATTATAGTCCACTCACGGCAAAAGTTATATTTATATGCCTCCAGTACATTCCACCGCCTCACACAAACAAAGCTCAACCGTGTCTAAAAAGTTACACCAAAGACAGGGGGCCGCGGTGGTATAGTGGTTAAACTACTCGCCTCCCACCTAGGCGAACCGTGCTCGATTTCCGGCGGGGACGCCCCCAGATTTTCGCATGTGGGAATCGTGACGGACGATGCCGCTGATCGGTGGGCTTTCTCGGGGATCTCCCGTTTCCCCCGCCCTTTCAATCCGGCGCTGCTCCATACTCGCGTAAATCACCCTCATCGGCTCTCAAGACCTCGCTGTTAAAAGCAGTCCAAATCTTTCCACTCTCTCGTTTCCACGGTTCCACGTAATCTATCTATTCACGAATACAGCGATTAGGCCTATGGCAATGTTAATTTTACGTATGGTNGCGCACCGCAGTCGTGCGCACTCAGTTGTAATAATATTTTGCATAAGAGCTATTTTTTAATGCCTGTCTTTATTCATATTAATTACAAATATAAAATAATAAAGTTTATAAATAAAATACAAGTTAAAGTTCAATTAAATAAAAAAATAATTTTTGTATAAACACAACCATAAAACGGTTGTGATGCATGACATTTATAAAACAACCAATCACGTCATACATGGAGTGATTTTTCAGAGATTGATATATATATATATATATATATATATATATATATATATATACACTGTATGTATATTAGGGTAGTCCTTATTTTTTGACTTTTAAAAAACTACCGTGGCACCCTGTCATATGATTTTCTACCCTAAAATATGAACTAGTTTTTTAATTTAATTTTTGGAAAGGTTTTAGAGGTTGCTACCATCAGTCTAAGTTTTAAAAAAATCATTGTATAGCCACTTCAAGCATGAATCCGGCTAATTGACTCCAGCATGTATATAAGCCTATTTTAAAGTGAAATAGCATGCAGAGAGACTCACTTTAGTCAATCCCCTCCCCTACGCCTTTCCAGTGCCTACGCGTCGAGGCTGAGCCCCGGCCCGCACTTCAGTTGGAATTTAGCCATTAGCGAGAGGACGCGCATTTTTTCCTCAAACTGTACGTACTTGTTTCGACTTGTCATGGCGTCCACAAGTAGTGGCGTGAGTTTACTAACTAGAAATAAAACGAACATTTGGCTTATAGACCAGTCACTACCAAATCTGAATCAATCAAAGTTGCCTTCAATTGGTAAAGTATTGCGTTTATTGTTNGTTGAGCCCCGGCCCGCACTTCAGTTGGAATTCAGCCATTAGCGAGAGGACGCGCATTTTTTCCTCAAACTGTACGTACTTGTTTCGACTTGTCATGGCGTCCACAAGTAGTGGCGTGAGTTTACTAACTAGAAATAAAACGAACATTTGGCTTATAGACCAGTCACTACCAAATCTGAATCAATCAAAGTGGCCTTCAATTGGTAAAGTATTGTGTTTATTTTTTTATTACAAAAGCGAAAACAAAGAAATCCATTCGTGATTGTGCGACTGTGACTGCATGTGAAGTGATAAATTTGTGGGGAAAAGCTGGTATACCAACGAGATTGAAAAAACATGTGATCAGTAAAATAGAACAACACTTCAAAGAGTTGCAGAATCTGAAAAAAAAAATAAAGAGAACAAGAAAAAACGTTCGAAAGCATTAAAGAAGAAAGAACAAGATTGGCAACAAAAATTACAAAATTTGTTTGATATTACTAACTCTGAAGCTNGACCAGTCACTACCAAATCTGAATCAATCAAAGTTGCCTTCAATTGGTAAAGTATTGCGTTTATTGTTTTACTACAAAAGCGAAAACAAAGAAATCCATTCGTGATTGTGCGACTGTGGCTGCATGTGAAGTGATAAATTTGTGGGGAAAATCTGGTATACCAACGAGATTGAAAAAACATGTGATCAGTAAAATAGAACAACACTTCAAAGAGTTGCAGAATCTGAAAAAAAATAAAGAGAACAAGAAAAATCGTTTGAAAGCATTAAAGAAGAAAGAACAAGATTGGCAACAAAAATTACAAAATTTGTTTGATATTACTAACTCTGAAGCTNGAAAGCATTAAAGAAGAAAGAACAAGATTGGCAACAAAAATTACAAAATTTGTTTGATATTACTAACTCTGAAGCTTTAAGTATTATGTCTATAGAAGTGGAAAAGCAGTTTTTATTAGCACAACGACAAAAAGGTCGCCGGTGTTTAATTGGTTCAGTAGATAAAAAAAGCTTAAGAAAAAGTGAGGAATCGAAACAGAAAGCAGAACATCTTCAAAAATTACGTGAACGTGAAAACAGAAGTATCTCGGCTTTGACAGAAAAGTGCTTACCTTCTTATACCATCAGCGAAGAAACAACTGTATCTGATTTCGAAGTCTTGCCAGAATCTTCAACAGAGCAACCACCACAAAAGTGAGCNAACTGTATCTGATTTCGAAGTCTTGCCAGAATCTTCAACAGAGCAACCACCACAAAAGTGAGCTCGAAAAGACATAATTAATAGCCACTTAGCTGCTAGCCTTGACGTCTCTAAATTAAGTGACAGAAAAGCAGCTGTGGTCGTAGCATCTACTTTGAAAAGTAGAGGATGTGACCCTTTAGAGATTAATGTTAATAGATCTTCTATTCGTCGACAACGTTTGAAAAATCGAAAAGCAATAGCAGAGTCTCTCAAAAGCGAGTTCAAACCTGATTGGCCATTAACGATTCATTGGGATGGCAAGTTAATTGAAGATGTTATTGGACATGAAACTGTAGATCGTCTGCCAATTTTGGTATCAGGGCATGGGGTCGATCAGCTTCTAGCGGTTCCAAAATTGGAACGTGGAACAGATGAAGCATGTGCGTCAGCTGTCTTTGAAACAATAAATTCATGGGGCTTGAGCGATAAAGTAAAATGTTTATGTTTTGACACTACAGCTGTAAACACCGGTTTAAGAAATGGAGCTTGTATTCTTCTGGAACAAAAAAATGGAGAAATACATGCTTTGGCTTGCTTGTCAACACCATATATTGGAAATTATGTTAGAAGCTGTAGTGTATCTACCGCTCGGACCGTCTAGTGGTCCTGATATTAAGTTGTTTAAAAGGTTTAAGAACAACTAGGACGAAATTGACCAAAGCGATTATAAAAAAATAATTTCCGATACCACGTNTAACCAAAGCTATTATAAAAAAATAATTTCCGGTACCACGTCCTCAAACATCGTAAAAATTGTTGCAGCAGACATGATGTCATTCGCTCAGAATCAACTTCAATATTATATCAACCACGAGATGACTACAAAGAGTTATTGCATCTCATGATTATTTACTTATGAGGAGTTCCTGAAAGGTATTTCATTTAGGAGGCCTGCTGGTCTTCACCGTGCTAGATGGACGGCGAAAGCTATGTATTGCTTGAAGATTTTCCTATTTAAACATCAGTTTAAACTAACAAAAAAGGAAGAGAAAGCTGTGAAAAATATTTGTATTTTCACAGTCATGATATACATAAAATACTGGTTTCAAGCCCCTACCGGATGGTCAGCACCAGGAAACGACTTACAATTATTGAAGGCCCTTACAGCTTTTCAAAGCATAAACCAAACGATGGCCAATGTTGCCATAAAAAAGTACTGGGTCATTTATGGTACTTGTCGGAAGAGCTGGTATCTTTTACTTTTTTCGACGACGGACTATCAGTTCAGGATAAGGAAAAAAATGGTAGATGCAATAAAAATCGAAGGTGTAGAGGATTGTCCAAAAATAAAACATGGATGTCCAACACATCACCGAAAAAGCATCGAAGATTTTGTGACTAGTACCTCCTTACGATTTTTCCAAATACTGGGTATCTNAGATACTGGGTATCTCATCACAATTTTTGAATAAAGATGTTGAAACTTGGGAGGATGACGTCGATTTTGAGGCTGCGAAGAAAATGGTTCATTCTATGCGGGTAGTAAATGTTATTGCTGAGCGTGGTGTTGCTTTAATGGAAGAATTTAATACACTGATGACAACACATGAAAAGCAAAAGCAATATTTGCTTTTGTTGGTAAAAGAGTATAGGAAGANAAATACTGGGTATCTCAAAGATGTTGAAACTTGGGAGGATGACGTCGATTTTGAGGCTGCGAAGAAAATGGTTCATTCTATGCGGGTAGTAAATGTTATTGCTGAGCGTGGTGTTGCTTTAATGGAGGAATTTAATACACTGATGACAACACATGAAAAGCAAAAGCAATATTTGCTTTTGTTGGTAAAAGAGTATCGGAAGAAATACCCTGATACAAAAAATCAACCCTTGTATCCTGATTATAAATTATTTTAATAAAAAGACGTATCTTAATTTGAAATCTAAACAATAATTTTGCATGCTAAATGTTTTATATTAATAAATACAAATTAGTGATTAATACAGTGTTTATATATATATATATATTTTATTCCAGCACAGGTAGCGACCCCTAAATATTGTTACAAAATTGTAAAAAAAAATACTGAAATAGTTCCTTAGGGTAGAAAATCAAATGAGATGGTGCCCCGTCAAAAATTTAAAAAAAAAACTTTTTTTGCCCATATAAAGGACTACCTTTATATATAGATATATATATATATATATATATATATATATATATATATATTTGTTCACTTGTTTATTTACCGTAAGGAAGGTGGGGAAAATTGTAAGTTTCGTATAACACACTTACCCCATCATTTTCTCTCTAGTTCCATGTTGGATGTTTTGATTTCCCGACAATTGATCATTTTCAAAATTTAAAAATGCAATTATACCTTTTTAGTTATTTACCATGCAATATAGGCACGACATTAACTATTAAAACTGAGCATACTGTTGACAGTTAAATACTAATAGTTCAGATGTCACGTCTATGAAACATGATAAAGGAATAAGCTTATGGTTTATGTGCATTATGAAATTCTTCTTCTTATAAGCTTAAATCAGAACTAAATATAATACAGTAACCTAATATGGTAGTTCGGTTCTCAAGACCTCGATGTTAAGAGCCGCTCAAATCTCTTCACTCACCCAATATGGTAGTGATGCCTATTTTTAAAGTGCATAAATACGTAACTATATTGGGTCTCTCAGGGCATCGAGCAAACCTTAGTAGTTATTATGAAGTTTATCATATTTTGCTTTTGTCACAGTTGTCACGTCTGTAACCAGTAACCATTATAAAAACTGCGTGTGAATATATGAAAGTCGGAAATTCTATCCAGGATTCCANCCACGTCTGTAACCAGTAACCATTATAAAAACTGCGTGTGAATATATGAAAGTCGGAAATTCTATCCAGGATTCCAAGACAAGCCTAAATTTGTAATGATTATTATTGACAATCAGTTGCAAAGAAATGCAAAACAAATCCAGATGGAAAGTTTGGGGCTGGGAGACCAATGTTATAGCAATAATCGTAATTTCTGTTTATGTACGAAAGCCAATCTGGATTCTAATCTAACAAGCGAGAAACTGGGAAGGTTCGTATTACGGAACTGCCTACCTCCCGTGTCGTAGTCGGCTGGTGCGCCGCCGATCTGGGGTGCGGGAGGTTCTGGGTTCGAATCCTAGGCAAGGCATGGGTGTTAGTGTAAGTTAGGTCATAAGTCAATTTGTAAGCTGTCCCCTGATAAGCCTTCATGCATAACACCGGGAGACGTTAATAAGCCCTTCCCAATCGAATCCAATACTATTACGGAACTTCTCTGCACTCGCCCAATAAAGGGGATGAGAAAACACTCAAATAAAACCCAAACCCACTCCCAGTGCATCCGGCCTGGACTGAAAAACCACGAATAATCAGAATGCGAATTAGACCATGCTCGGTATTGCGAAAAACTCCAGGGAGTCAATAACATACAGCTATGGCTANATAATCAGAATGCGAATTAGACCATGCTCGGTATTGCGAAAAACTCCAGGGAGTCAATAACATACAGCTATGGCTAATGAATACGACACGCTTATAGTTTCATACAAACTCGTTAAAATAAACGCATTCAAACACACTTCAATCAATTAACTATCATAATAAATTACAGTTCTGTTTCACACGACTGGTTCAGTGGCTAGACATTAACATACGTGGTTCTATTCCAAGTGATTTTTTCTAACCTCCAATAATTTACAGGAAGCAGTTGGAGATCCGACGTAGGGGCGGAAACAAGTAGGCTACAGGATGGTCCAAAAGCGAATCCAACTAGGGACGTTATACGTTTTTGGAGTTGTAGTGGAACCGCTACTTTAAATCAAACATTACCAAAACTATTAGGTTGCAACTTCGACTNTAAATCAAACATTACCAAAACTATTAGGTTGCAACTTCGACTGTGTGGATGTGTAATTGGACAAATGTTTGCAACCACAACAAAAATTTGGCTTTTATCAAATTATTTTGTGGAGATAACCGGCACATCCACTCCTATTTTACACCACGCGATCCAATCATCCTGATTTCGGTATTCCATAGTTTTCCAAAATCACTCCAGGCGAATACCGGAACACTTCCTTAACACACGCAACCGTCGATTCTTTCCCAGTCACTCTACCTACCCAGTCTATTTTGTAATAAAGAAACGTAAGTATGGTCTGTTTTAAGGGCAGACTATTAATTGGTATATAAAAATAAGTAGCCTTTATTATTACGGTAAGTCTCTACTATTTTCAAAGTATTCACATTTCAAATTAACTACGAAATCTAGTAACGCCTGCAACCAAGCAACACTCGAGCTAACAGAAAGGCGTAAAATAGGGGCATGTTAAAACGCCCCAGAAGGAACGTCGACTGTAATATCTGTTATAGTCCATTCCTGGTTACTTACTTCAATCTTTTCTGAAGCCCTGCTACAGTTCTATTACCAGGATATTTCTCCGCCTCATGCAAAATAAGCTTAATCAAGTCTAGAAAATTACACCAAAGGGACAACGCACCGCATTCGTGCTCGCTCAGTGTAATAAAATTTCGCAAAAGAACTGTTTCTTACTAGGCATTACCAAGAAAATCTATTTTCTCTCGGTTACAATTCGTATTAAATATAAATAAAATCTAATTTATAGATCGAGTCTAAGTTGAAGTTCAATTCAACCAAAAGTAAGGTGTATTTATTTTAACACAAGTATAAAAGGCTTGTGAAAAGTGTGAAGATGTCGCGAATAGACTATAGACCCAATAAATACTTCATTCAACTGTTCCTTTACGTTTGAGGCCGAGAAGCGCGGGGGGCGATACGGCCACGCAGTGTTCTCGTCGTGCTGTGTGTACCTATGGGAGTTTCAGTGGCGACACTTATCACTTTGCTGGTGAAAAGTCTGCATCTAAGTTCAATGCACGGCCTTACCCAAGTTTCGCAGAAATCCACCCAGAATATTTTAAGCTATAGCAGTCTAAAAATGTCGTTTTTGGCCATGTCGAAGAGCTTCAAAGTAGCGTTGGCAATAAGCTATATTTGTTGAAAGTTGTATTCCGCCCTAGTCTGAAGTGTTATTTATTTTCGTGGTGTGCAATCAGATTGTGCACACGTGAAATAGCTTGTTTTAAAAACGTGTATTACAAACACACTGCAAGCCAGTTCGCGCGCCATGTATACGGGCGCCTTTATTTATGCATGAAATCTCTGAAAGGCCATCTTAGTTTCTTCTTTCATCGCACGTGAAATATTAGCTTTGCCGTGAATCTTGTGCCTGGTGACTGTATATTTGCGTAGATAACACGACACTATACGTCAGTTATTAAAATAATGCGTTTAAAACAAAAACAAATCTGTTCCAGTGAATATCAATTAAAAATTAGACTTTTGGACTAAAAAGCATGGAACTACTTTTATTAAGGCGCTACCAACATAACTTGAATTAAACAGGTTAGTGTACAGTATTTATGTCAAAATGTATGGCATTACGAGAAGTATTTTTTTTTCAAAACTGATTTCAAAAGTATTCAATAAATCGTGAACTAATTAGAAATAATAAATTGTAATTCACAGGTAAACAAAGGCATTCGTAATAAATGGCAGGTGGTAGGCTAGCACAGTGTACACCAAACTGAGGCAATTTAACTTTTAATTAGTTACAGTTGGCTGCAATTACTTTCTGAGATGCTAATGATCCATGCAACACTTAATTGCTGATATGAGGTACTAATAAACCATGAAACACTTAATTGTTGATATTTTTTCAAAACATTGAAGCCAATTAGAAGTTCGTCCTTGTTTGGAGCCGCACTATATATCGTGAGGAGAAATGTGGAAAAATAATTTAAGATATTATACATTTAGGAACAGTGTAGCGAACAACATTACAAAACAGTAACTATTGCCTAAACACAGTGTCCCTAAAATTAATAGCACTGAAGCGATACGATCAGTAAGATATATAAGGTACGACATGAGCATCACGTATCAACGTGCACGTACACCGCAAAATTTAAGCTGGCCGCCTGGTTGAAGGAATTTTGCACGCCTGAGGCATAAAAGCGTGGGAGCGATAGGGGCGACCGAAACATGCGCATCAACTCTCTCATCGCCTCTACGCACAAAGCACTGAACTGGCATGCAGTCTTGGCGACGGTAACGCGCCTCTATGAGACTTTTAGCGGAGACTCTACCATTTTATGGCGTAATAATAAAAATAAAAGTTTGATGGACGTCCCTATCTCTTTTTAAATGTTTTGTACCTGAATTTTCATGCCTAAAAATGACCGTGAAAACACCCTTCGAGCCATTTTCACTATCGCAAAAACATGCTTTAGAGAGGAAATAGAGGAACTGAAAAACGTACACAGACGCGTAACGTTTCTTAAATGCTATTCGTAAGCAGATCTCACTCAGACACGTTGGACGGTATTTCAATACAAGGTTTTCTGTAGGAGCTCTACTCAACGTTCGGCGGCCTACCCAGGCGACCACAGACTTTACTTACATTGCAGGTGCAATACAGGAACATTACCTGCGAACACTTACAAATAATTGCGCTGTTCTGCAAACCAACCCTGCACTACAAAAGTATTCAAACATCTTCACCTCATCATGGTTGACAATACACACTTATACACTGAAGTGCCAAAAAAAACTGGTACACCTGCCTAATATCGTGTAGGACCCCCCCGAGCACGCAGAAGTGCCGCAAGACGACGTGGCATGGACTCGACTAATGTCTGAAGGTATGCAGGAGGCAATTCACACCATGAATCCTGCAGGGCAGTCCACAAATCCAATCTGCGCCAATTTGAGAAAGGGTTGTACGTCTGTCACGTTTAATGATTCTCGTCAGTCGTCGTCTGTCCCGTTCTTTCACGATCTTTTTCCTGCCGCAGCGATGTCGAAGATATGATGTTTTACCGGATTCCCGAAATTCACAGTACACTCGTGAAATGGTCGTACGCGAACTTCCAAATGTTATCGCTAATACGGAGATGCGATGTCCCATCTCTCGTGCGCCGACTATAACACCACGTTCAAACTCACTTAAATCTTGATAACCTGCCATTGTAGCAGCAGTAACAGATCTAGCTGCCGACAGCATCGCGTTACTCTGATTGGTTCCATGCCTCTGTTATTTGCATACGCACGCCTATGCCAGTTTTTTTGGCTCTTCAGTGAAAGTTTGCGTGCTCTTTTGTTTGACTCCTACACATAGCGCATAGAACGCACAGGAGGCGTTCAAACCCAGTTATGAGCCGTGGTTGCACGTTTCTTACTGCGGCAAAGACGAACAAAGCATATAAAAGAATTAAAAAATTGTAAAATACGAAACAAACTCGTTCAATTGCTATTTTAGGAACACCACCACCCTACCCTGAGCCGTTGAATAACAAAACGTTTTTGCGAATTATTTTTGGCTTAAAAAATATGGATAGCGACCTTCAGCTTTAGAAGGGAGCGGAATTGATTGATCGAGTGGAAGTCACTGATAAAATAAACTAGGACGATGGTCTGTGTGTATTATATCGTTATCATTCTCGCCAGGAATCAATCATACTGACATTTTCACATAGAAATTCTTACCGGCGGCTCAGTGGAGTGACAGGTCAGAACGAAATACGGACATGTGGCCATGTACCCCGAATATTACAATCTGCAGTGTATTTGTAGATGGAATAGCGTTCACTTATTGCCGTTCCAGTTGGATTCTTGCAAGCCAATAAAAATAATAAAGACATGTGCTGAACAACTGTGATTCGGCCCATACTTTAAGTTAATTTTTACCCAACGATACAGTTTTTTTTGTTGAACCTTTGAAAATTCGCCATATGTATGCGTGTTTGGTCGTTTATACTTCTATTATCATATAAATGNTTTTTTTGTTGAACCTTTGAAAATTCGCCATATGTATGCGTGTTTGGTCGTTTATACTTCTATTATCATATAAATGTATTTAATTTTAGTTTAAATTGGACTTAAACTTATAGTTTATCTATAAATTATATTTCATTTATAATTCATACGAATGAAAACAGGGGGAAATAGGTGTTTTGGTAATGTCAACTATTACATTTTTCCATGCAAAATATTTATAAGCGGAGTACGCACAAATGCGGTGCGTTGTCCTTTGGGTGTAATTTTCTAGCTTCGTTTGCATGAGACGGAGGAATAGCCTCAAAGCAGAACTTTTACAGGGCTTCAGAAAAATTTTAAGCAACCACGGATGAAATATATACGCCTAATTTCGCGTCGCAATAAAGAATGTCCCTCACAATTACGACATAGTATTTGTTTTTAATACATNAATATATACGCCTAATTTCGCGTCGCAATAAAGAATGTCCCTCACAATTACGACATAGTATTTGTTTTTAATACATATTCTCATGCTCGACAGTAACACTAGACATTATTTAACTGCGAACTGGTTACAAAACGTCATGCCCTAAGAGATGCGAGTGCCAACATCTTCCATCAAAAATACATGAGAAAATTCCCCAGACAATAAGGAAACCTACACATAAAAAAACATTTTCAACACACGTTACTAACTTAAGAATAACATACAAGTGACAGCAGAATTCGACAGAGATACAGCCATGAGTTAGTACAGAATTATAAGCATGGTATTTGATCAATCTTTGAAAAGATAGTGTTATTAATTATATATCTGTGCAAAAATAAATTTACTCGAAAATGTCTATTAAAAAATCCTAGTAATAAAGGTTTTTTTTTTCTAATTGGCATGTTTAACAACGCCTTTCATATCCGATGGTAATAACACTTCATGAATACAGAAAATCGTGATACATGAAAAATGTAAACATTTCAGCCACAACTGAAGAAAAAAAAACATGTCTGAATAAAATCCTATTAGAATATGGGCCTACAAAATTTAATTAACAACGGCAAATATTTGTTGCCGGTAGCAATGTTGTACCCCATCCCACTGCCCTAGCCATATTTTTCATTGGCAAACAGCCTGCTGTAGTTTTATTAGCAAATGTATTTGCGGATGCGAAAATACCGCCTCGTGTCAGTGCTATAAACAGACGGGTGTGGCGAGTGACGCAGGCGAAGCCGTAAACACTGCCAGTAACATCCAACAGAGACGTAAAAACGTGCAAATAAATATCCGTTTTCAAGATATATATAGTTCTGGCCTGGTTATAGCTTCTTTTGAAGTACCTGACACGATACCTCTTTGATAACGCTGACGGAACTTAAAAGGGAGGGGGAGGGGGAGAACGTTCAACAGTATCGTAATCTATATTTCTGACAGCGAGGTTACAAAAAAAAATTACAAGCGTCAAATGCATTTGCGGTTAGGATATTGGAAAGCTTCTTGTAACGCCTATCACAAGCGACATACGAAAAAGAAGATAATTTTCACTTGTGCTCTGGGGCAGACTGCGAGCGGCTTGGCATGTCCTGCGGATTTCACGAACAAAGACAGCAGTGTTATTAAAGCTATCGGTTTCTTTCTCTCCCACAACTTCTCTGGCTCGCATCGTGTTGCTCCCGCATTTTATGCACTTTTCACTGCTCCCCTGTAAGATGCGCGATGCCTTCATAATAATCGTTTTACTCAGCATATTCAACGACAACAAGGGGCCATAAAGAAAGAAATTTTTTATTAATATTGTAACTTTTCTCCCAATGAACCGAAAAAAAATTACCAAAATTTATCGAGAGAATCGCCAACTATGCCATTAAAACATCTACCTCCATTGCTAATGAAAAAGTTTGATACCTGCCAAATGCTGAAGTTTGGAAGTAGGTATTGATTCTGNTTGACGGCCTCCGACTGAGGTCGACGTCGTGATGCATTCTCGATCCTTGACTGACTCCGGCTGACTGACTGACTGCTCGATCCGCGACTGACTGATTGACTGACTCGTTCATCGCACTGGCTTCGTCCGGCTCCGACCCGGACGCCTCGCTTCAGGTCCCCCGACTGACTGATTCGACGTCTCTCAACTGACTCGTCCGTTGCTCCCCCCTTCACATGGTTTTGTAGCGTCCATCGCCATATTCAACTTCCCTCGTCTCTGCACGTGGTCCGGGGTGCTTGTCATCCCCCCAGGTCATAAAACACGTGGCCGCTGCTCGTGTTGTCCGCAGCCGGCGTGGCGTCGTCCCTTGGTTCTGGCCTGGAAGTTTATTGTCTCGTTCTGCACGCACGTCCGCTAAAAGCTCTCGTGGTTTATTGCGGTACAAGCCCGGGATAGACGCAGCTGGTGGTGGGATCTCGGTGTCCCTTGGGCAGCTGCAGAATGCAGCTGTGTCCGCGCTCTGGTGCCTTCCGCTGTATCCGGATGTCGTCTGCACGTGCAGGAACAGTTTCACGTGCAGAAACCTTTGGTAGCGCGCCTTTGCAGCTGCGAGGCTCCTGGCGTCACTCTTCTGCACGTCCACAAAACCCTTAATCCTTATTGCGGTCGTCCGCCGGCGAGCTTCGCCAGAGCGTGTGTTCTGACGAATAAAATATAGAGACGCAGAATGCGTCAAACTTACACTTAAAAACCAAACGATTCGTTTCATTATAATCATTAATTGTAACATTTTCTTTTGTTTGGCCACTAGCATATTTTCCTGGATAAAGTTGCAAGAGTCTACAGAGTAAAATTTCAGATTCTGTGATTAATCCTCTTAAAAACATGGCACAACACAGGAATAATGAATAAGTATATGTTATTTCACTTAAAAAGTTTATCAAAAATAATAATTAACGAATGAGAACGCACACGCGCACCAAGATGGGTGGTACACTACTATTAAGTGGGGGCCGCGGTGGCTGAGCAGTTAGACTGCTCGCCTCCCCCCTAGGCGAACCGGGTTCAATCCCCGGCCAGGTCACTTCTGGATTTTCGCAAGTGGGAGTCGTGCCGGACGATGCCGTTGGTCGGCGGGTTTTCTCAGGGATTTCCCTTTTCCCCCGCCCTTGCATTCCAGCGCTGCTCATTTCCTCTCATTCGCTCTCAAGACCTCGTTGTTAAGAGCCGTCCAAATCTCTCAACTCAACTCAACTACAATATAGTATATCGCCATCTTATTCCATGTAAACAAGGAAGGGAGGATACTTGTATTACATGACTTTATTTTAACCCCGCATTCACCCTCAGCGACAGTTAAAACACAATTCACAATTAATACCAGGCTTCCCAGTGAACAGCGAACGCATAAATTAATGTTAACTACAAATTGGTTTCTGTTTACCAACGTAACCAGAAAAAAATGCAAAATCATGCATAAAAATAAACACGAACCAACCCAGCAGTGTTAGCACCTTAGCCAGCCCAGCCACTGACCGAACCAAAGCAATACAAGTTGTAATTGTACCCTCGGATGAAATCTGCCCACTGCCCAAAGTGCAGCCTGAATTTTCAATACCTTCCTCAAAAAAAAAAAAACTACTGCTGAGATACTACGGAATACTTATATGGCACTTCAGACACTCTTTGGTGTCAGCTTATAAATAACATTTAATGTGAATATGTACCCGCCAGTTTGGATTTATATTAAATTTCCCCAGAACTTAATGTTCCGATTCCATATTTAAAACCGCAGTCTGTTGAGGCACAGGGGTGGTGTGAACAGTTATTTCTGAAATAATTATGTTATTCTCCCGTTAATCTTGCCACGCCGTTCCCTATTTGACCATTTTTGTCTCACGTGAGAAAATACGAATTAAAAATAAACCGCACAAACTTCACAATTTCTTTTAAAAAGCATTTGATATTTTAATATTGCATCATTACGTTTAATTATGAAGAGATATAAATGAAATATGGCTGGGATATATTCGCCTTAAGAAACGCTACATGTGTGTATACGATTGCCGTTTATCGATTGCTTCAAACTGTAAATTTCAAAAAGAGAATCTTGCTAAAAACTGCTTTTTTCAATCATTTTACGTATGGAAATGCCAGGAGTAAGACTGTAAAAGTAGTATGAAAACGTTGACCATAACTTATATAGATGAGGCACGGTTAACTTAGCAATTTTTTGCTTTTTTCTGCCTACTGTTCATTCTCCAAGTGACAATAAAAAACTGACGTTACTGGGATAGGGGCCATGGTGGTGTAGTGGTTGGACTACTCGCCTCCCATCTAAGCGAACCAGGTTCGATTCCTGGCGGGATCGCTCCTGGATTTTCGCGTGTGGGCAACGTGACAGGCGTTGACGGAAGCAGGCGAGTTTTCTCGGAGCACTTCCATTTCGCTCCCGTCTGTGAATTCCTCCTTGCTCCACCTTTGGGGCGTAATCCCACGTCACTCNCCCCCCCCCCAACTCCTCCTGAGATACTGTTAATGAACACCATTATGTCAGCTATAAACCAATTTCAGTTGCCACCAATAAAAATATGTCACTTTTAAAAATAAGGTAAAACGGCTTACTGCGTTTCCCGACCGTTGCCAATGTTACTGCTCAGTACTGTTGTTAGTGTTTAAATTATAATATACACATTTGTAAGATGGAATGTTATTTTTCAAAAGTTAGTTATAAATTTTTATCAATAAAGTTTATTACCACGCCGTAAAATTGTAGGGTCTTCGAGAAGCGTTGTCGCCAAAAATACGGCGTTCAGAGGTTAAGTGGAACTTCGAGGTGCGAGAAAGTGTCGTCGTTACAACTCCCACGCAGAAATACATCCAAACAAAATTCGCTCGAGGAGTATTGGTGATTCTTAACAAGGAACACACAGGTCGGTGAACGGATGAGTGGCAGGGTCCGTCAAACAGCTAGTTTAACAATGAACTAACTTTACCCAACTGCAGAACGATAAAGAAATCTACATTATGCGTATGTAGATACGTAAATGTTATATATACAGTTATGGTAATATACAGCTATAGTAATAAAACATTCACATTTTTAATTTCGAAGTGTCGCCTGATCGACGCGTAAATGCTTGGCACAAAGTCCACTGCAATAGTAAACTTTTGTGCGGCGGAAGGATACATAACGGGCAGGCAAGGGTTGTGAACATGTTCAATCAACAGCGAACTAATTACAGCAGGAAATATGCCAAGTTTGTGGCGTGCGTCCCGCTGTGTAATTGCTTCGCTGCGTGCGGCGTGACTACAACTCTCGCAAAAACTGTCCCGTGTTCAGGTGAGAACCAGGGTCTGGAAAAGGGGGGGGGGAAGGCAGTTTTGACCTATCCCGGACGCAACAGGTGACATTTTCCGCAAGGCCCCGGCTGAATGCCACGGCCGTGTCGACCCACAGCTTCTCCAATATTAATATACCGACCAGACCACACACTGCAAGTACGCGAAACATAAAACTTAGAGTGGGTTAACGCTAAGCAGTTTTGAAATCAATCTATGAAAAGAAAAAAACCTGACCCTAACTATGTGCATTTTAAAGGGCACACTGACTGGCTATCTCCCAATACAGTTGACAGCAACCTAACGTCACAGAAGTGTAACGTTCCAGTGTCAGTGACATAATAACGTTTCTAACAATTTCACAGTCAAACAAGCCTGCCGAACGAATAGAGTGATCAGCTCGATGATAATGTTAATTTTATACATGGTAAACGGATACAAAATGAGTATAAAACTTAGATCCTAAGCAGGGCTTTCAAAACTGCTCAATTAACATAAAAGTTAGTCGGCCGAACGTTGTGAAGTTTCCTTTATTGTGTGGCAGTTGGACATGCGGGTTCGCTGTTGCAAACACTAGTTTTATCGCCCGCCTCCGACTATAAACCGTGCCCGTAACTGCGTGTGTTTTGGACTAAACAGTGACTGGCATATCTACAGNATCGCCCGCCTCCGACTATAAACCGTGCCCGTAACTGCGTGTGTTTTGGACTAAACAGTGACTGGCATATCTACAGACAGTACAGTGACCGGCAAGACAAGACCGTTTAGACGTAGCGGGGTCTTCGGAGAATGCTGAAAAGGGGAAGAAAGGAGATGCGCGCGCAGCGGACAGCTGTGTGTGTACTGGTGTTTGAAAAACATCGGTAGCAGATAATCTACGTGACTGAAGATCGAAGAAAATGGTAACTCGCAGAGATGCAGCAAAGTTATTCACAGCAGAGAACGGGAAATAATAAAGACTCCGTTACTGATNAATTTAATGCTGTCGAAAATCTATTTTTTTTTTTTTAAGAACTGCTTAAGCATTTACATATGGAACATATATATTTACACACCAGAATTATAATGAAATCGAGGCATTGGTTGTAGAAGATATTAAGCCTACAGATTTTTTGTGTACCTTATCTATTCGCCTTTCACATTATGAAGTGCTTGTAGATAAAAGTTTATGTTATTAAAGCTGTTCAATTTGTAATACTTAGGGGCCTATCAAATTCGGCAAAACCTGACCACGAAAATTGAAAGTATTGCGTTATTTTACGGTGTAAAGTCCAATGTTTGCATGAACAATATGTATATATTTATTTGCCTACTTCAGCTGTAAATGCATCGCTATCATTAACAATAAAAATATTTACATCTGTCTGCTCCAGTTTTAATGAACGTGAATGGTCGCCCAATAAAAAAATGCTCACACACTGTGCACATCAGTGTACATCACCCTGACTTAAGGTCAACGATGCATCATTCCTGGCCACCAGCTTGCCTGCATCATTCCTGGCAACAAGCTTGCCTGTTATCTTATGAAATTTGTGATCTCCACCCCTTCTGTAAAAATAGAGCCATATTATATTTAGTGAGAGAGAAATGCTNAAATTTGTGATCCCCCCCCCCGCCCCTCCTGTAAAAATAGAGCCATATTATATTTAGTGAGAGAGAAATGCTCATACGCGACCAATGATGCGTTTTTAGAAGACGTTTTTACACTGCTGTTGTTTGTGTAAAGCTTAATACTCTTTTATTTCTAATTACTATAATACTTTGTGCATTCTGATAGACGAAACTTATGAGGGATGAACTAGTTTGTGCAAAATCAGCAGATTTTCCCAGTATGCAGCAATGGGCTGACATCGCCGGCCAAGCCATCTGTTACGATAATTGTAAAATATATTCAGTCAACAGCACTACTTTGTAAATATTGTTAAAGGCTGTTCACAGTAAAGTGAGCACTTTTGAGGTCCTAGTTACGTTTTCCTTCCAGCCATTTGTTATCCTTTAACCACTTTTTAAAATAAATATTGCAATGTAAGTAATAAACAATGAGAGCATATTTCAACTTACTCGGAATATATAATCTAAGGCCAAAATAAAATGTATTTATTGACTATTACACTGAAAGCCAAAAAACTGGTATAGGCGTGCGTATGCAAATAACAGAGGTATGGAACCAATCAGAGTAACGCGATGCGGTCGGCAGCTAGATCGGTTACTGCTGCTACAATGGCAGGTTATCAAGATTTAAGTGAGTTTGAACGTGGTGTTATAGTCGGCGCACGAGAGATGGGACATAGCATCTCCGAATTAGCGATAACATTTGGATGTTCGCGTACGACCATTTCACGAGTGTACCGTGAATATCGGGAATCCGGTAAAACATCACATCTTCGACATCGCTGCGGCCGGAAAAAGATTGTGAAATAACGGGACAAACGACGACTGACGAGAATCATTAAACGTGACAGACGTGCAACCCTTTCTCAAATTGGCGCAGATTGGATTTATGGACTGCCCTGCAGGATTCATGGTGTGAAATGCGTCCTGCATACCTTCAAACATTAGTCGAGTCCATGCCACGTCGTCTTGTGGCACTTCTGCGTGCTTGGGGAGCCTTCACGATATTAGGCAGGTATGCCAGTTTTTTTGGCTCTTCAGTGTATCACAAATAAGAGGGCTTTCAAAAGTGCTCACTTTACTATGTGCAGCCTGTATCAACTTTATATAGTACATTATAGTATTATATATAATGCCATTTGTCATTATTATTAATATTTACAGATTTTAGTTTATATATAATTTGGTAATATAGTTAAGTTGAAAATTATATGTATTTTACTGCATGTATTATCATTCATTACATACTTTCTGGAGATTCACTACATTCATTATCTCATCATATTGTTAACGTGCAATTATACTCGTTATAAACTAAAAAAAAAGAAAATGGTTGCCTGTAAAGTCGGTTTTACGGGCGAAGATTTTACGTGACAACGTAGTGCTGCGCGCGCGGCAGACCGATCATAGTTGAGTGGGAGAGAGACGCAAGGCATTCGGCGGGCCTCTCTCTCGTTCGGTGACTCATCGTAACGTTACCGAGCGTTACACTTTTTCATAAGTGACTCCCAGCCGCAACCTAATTTAAGACGTTGTCACGTCAAAAAAACAATATCTGTCACTGCAACGAATATTCATTAAACATATTTTTTTAGTAATGCGAGAGCGTCTTTATTTATCAAGCGCGTTATTAATTTCCTTGTGGTTCGTCTAATTACATTTATTAATTGTAAAACTGCGACGCTAGCTCCACCGCGTCGTTCGTCTTTGGAATTGCTTCCATGCAAGGTGGCTTTCTCCTTGGCCGGCTCGGCTCCCCTCCTGTTTCCTCCCCTCATTTCCCTCCCTTGATTACCCCTCCTCGGTGACTCATCGTAACGTTACCGAGCGTTACACTTTTTCATAAGTGACTCCCAGCCGCAACCTAATTTAAGACGTTGTCACGTCAAAAGAAAGACAAAATGATGAATAAATACGTTTTATTGAAGCCCATTACACGAGACTATGTACAAAATGTACTTAATATTTATGTGACTTTTTGTAAGTTTATGTGTTAACTATGTTGCAGATTTGTTAATTACTTGTGTGCGTAAGAACGCACGTTATTGTTATAATGTGAAATTTTCAAACTTCGTGTCTGGGGCTGTGCAGCGAATGTTTTCCATCCTGCTCGTATACGGCCGGCGCGCGGCAATCTGTCTGTACTGGACACCCCTCAATACTGGACTAGGGAGCTCGCGCGCCCAGATAATTGCCGGCTACTGTAGTTATAACGGCAGCGAAATTCCAAAAGCAGTTACGTGTCGTGGCGTCTTATTACAAGTGTAACCTTCGTACGTGTGACAATTAAAAGTGAATACTTTCTATTTTATACACAAAACAGCAAGGAATAGCATAAATATATAATTGTATAACAATTACACAGCGTCACTGAATCGACACATGAATACTAGTTATTATAGAATGTTCACAGTTACTTCAGCACTTTTGAAAACTCTGCTTAAGATCTACTTTTCCTTCTAATTTTGTATTCTTCCGCCGTATGTAAAATTAAAATTACCATGGGCCTCATCACTTTATTCGTGCGCCATCGAAGCAAAACCGACAACTGTGGAATAGTTATAGGTATGTAAATGTATTACCAATATGGAAATTCATACTCGTGTGCATAAAAAAAACATACTAACTTCAGTGTCCATAAATAACATTATTTTTTAATTCGCTGTCATCTTAACTAGGTGTATGCATACCGGTGTACAATGCAGTATGTGTGTAGTTATGATCAACGATTTATTTAAGGCTTGTTACAAAAGTACTCATTTTATCGTGTATAGGCCATTCAGAATTACTTCACTCTCTTTTCTGAAACCCTGCTAAAGTTATACTTTCGGTTACTGATTACGTATCCGTCCGCTACATGTAAACATAAACACTGTCATGTTAGTTTTGCATTGTAACTGTAAAATGCTTTGTTTACTGTTTTCAGCTGTTCAAAGAATTCTATCGTCTTTCTAAAACCATTACGTACGACAGGAATGAGAGTTACACCACTCTTGCGCGAAGAATGCAAATGATAAGAAAATTCAATAGAAAACATGCACGAGAACCAATGCAGTCGTAGCAGGAAAGTAAACAAGAGATAAGATAAGCGTTATCTCAAGGTCACGCTGCTGTTATGTCCCAAGGCTAACACGTTGAACGCGGCAGCGCACAGTAGATCTAGTGTTCTAATGCTGCCACTGGTGTTGAGGTTATGTTACAGCAAAATGAGAACCACTGAACCGATTTAGTTCAAACAAACTGTATTGTCATTCATGCATTATACACAAGCTGCACAATACCAAGAAAATGCAAATTACCAATTGTACCAATTAACTTCCTATAAGTCCATATTTCATCTCCAAGCTCAAACTTCATCTTTTTATGCGAAAACATAACAGGCGATGTATGAATACCAATAACAGAAGTCTGATTAACAACATCTTCATGTACTGGAACTGTCTTCCAACAAATTATATCCCGTGGATCCATTTCAGCCAAACTCGTAAACGTCGGGTTACCAGCATTATGACGCTTATTAGTTGTCTGTATACTTACCTCTGTTCTGAGCGTAATCTCAAAAGTAAATGAGAGTTACACCACTCTTGCACAAGGATGCAACTGAAAGAGAATTCCATAGATAACATGCAAGAGAAGAATGTAGTCGCAGCAGAAAGTAAACAAGAGATAAGATCAGCATTATCTCAAGGTCACACTGTTGTTATGTCCCAAGGCTAAAACTTTGAATGTGACAGCGCACAGTAGATCTATAGTCGGTTCACGACTGAAAGAAACTTTTGAAAATCAACCTTTGAAAAAACACCCCAGCCGTTAGCTACATGCATATAACATTACAAACAGCGGCGAGCGCGGATACAGTTATGCCGTTAGGTTGCCAGCACAAAGAGAGGAAATAGTTCTAAAGTTTTAACGTACCTGTTAATTTATCGCTTACAAATGGGTTTCGAAAAGACTTGTATCTTATTATGCCAATTATTAATGACGTGATGCTAACGTACTTTGATTTCAATGTTTCTTGCATACTCACAAGATCACGCTCAAGGTGAAAGTAGAGCGGCCATTTGTTTACAAACCTTCGTTCCGTGTGTTGTTGGCGAGATGTGGTCGACACACGTGCCAGAGAAATGGTGCGATTATCTTGTTTAACCAATAATAATTCATTTACTGGTTTATTTTTTTTTTTACTAATATCCTCTCTTTATTATTTCTCGTTGTGCCGATTTCTTTCGTTTCTGATACCTGTATAAGAGATTACTCGTAGTGCGTTCTCACGTGTTTAATATTTTTTAAATTTATTTCAGGTTTGCTTAAAATTTTATTTATTGTATTTTACGTTATATGTTGCGGTAGTTTTTGTGTGCAGTCATGAGTTCTAGCAAGGTGAATAAAAGATAAGTCACCAACGCCAACAGGACATCATTAACCTCACCGAATCGTTGTATTCCCTAATTAGGCGAGGGGAAATGAAACCCTGCAACGTCGCGGAAAGAGCGGCAGAAATGTTGAAACGCTTCAGATCCACAGTTCTAAGGTATGTTAAAATATATGTAGTATTAACCATTGCGTTTGCAAGTTGTGTGTGCTAAGGTCAATTATGTTGGCCTACGAAATGTGTTTACAAGAACATAAAGAAAATTTGTTAATAACTTGATAACATCGTCGAACGTTGTCTACGTGTCTTTTTAACGTTTTATTTGGGTAATTATTAAGTTTAGGGGGCTTTTCTGTAAAAAAAATAACAATAATTTCACGGAAAATGGTATATTTCCACTCCACTAATGATGCAGAACACGAATATACGACGGGCATTAACGTCCGACTAATTTCGTAACATGTGCCCACCTAACCTAACAGAACCTATCCCCACGATGGGTGAATCACTATTTTACATTTTTAAACTAACCTAGGATTGTTGGGTTTTACACTAACCTAGGATTGTAGGGTTATATAGACTCAAATGTGAGTGTATGAATCACCTAACCAAAAGGTGGTATTACAATGTGTAATTAAAAATAAAAACTACTTTGTGTTGGAATTTGTGTACCCCTGCGAGGGATTCTTCATAAACAACCCAATATATACAGTGGAAATTTATTATAAAGACAACTGACAATGGTAAGGAAAATTGCCTCTATAGTGAGTTTGTTATAGTCAATTAATTTTATATAGGTTATGGAGAGATGGTGCATTTTAAGATTCTGAAGAAGGAGCTTGTTTTGTATTTATAAGTTACATTGCGGCATTAATTGCCATTGTTATACGTCACTAAATAGATTACAGTCGATATAACTGGAACTTCCCCTACTATTAAACATATCTGTATCACTTCACTAAACATGAGAGGACATCGTAATCGATGAAATCGCAGTCATAATCTTTTAAGAAAACAATTGTGTATTAATGCATTTCCCCAACACCACTGTTCTACAGCCATTGTCTTTTAGTTATTGTAAATTATCAGTGTCATATTTTTCACTTTCAGTGCTACATAGCCAACCTAATTTGCATAATTTAAAAAGGACCATAATTCAGTTACTGGGTCAACTACAGTTACTGATACCAAAAACATACAAGGGTTTGTTTACAAATGATGTGTGACAATGTGATATGCTCTGCCGTGTGTTAGTTTAGGTTAGTTTAATAGGTGGCAGGTATTGGTTACTATATAACCCTACAATCCTAGGTTAGTTAAAAAATGTAAAATAGTGATTCACTCATCGTGGGGTTAGGTTCTGTTAGGTTAGGTGGGCACATATTACGAAATTAGTCGGACGTTAATGCCCCTCGTATATTCGTGTTCTGCATCATTAGCAGAGTGGAAATATAAGATTTTCAATGAATTATTTTTATTTTTACAGGAAACCCTATAAACTTAATAATTACCAAAATAAAACGTTAAAAATACACGTAGACAACGTTCGACGACGTTATCAAGTTATTAACAAATTTTCTTTATGTTCTTGTAAACACATTTCGTGGGCCAACGTAATTGATCTTAACACACACAACTTGCAAACGCAATGGTTAATACTACAGATATTTTAACATACCTTAGCACTGTAGATCTGGAGAGTTTCAACATTTCTGCCGCTCTTTCCGCGACGTTGCAGGGTTTCATTTCCCCTCAGCTAATTAGTGAATACAACGATTCGGTGAGGTTAATGATGTCCTGTTGGCGTTGGTGACTTCTCTTTTATTCACCTTGCTAGAACTCATGACTGCACACAAAAACTACCGCAACATACAACGTAAAATACAGTAAATAAAATTTTAAGCAAACCTGAAATAAATTTGAAAAATATTAAACACGTTAGAACGCACTATGAGTAATCTCTTATACAGATTTCAAAAGCAAAAGGAATCTGTACGAGAAGGTTAGCACAAATTAAAGTCATACGTTATGAAAAATCAAATAATAAAGAGCTGATATTAGTATAAAAAAACCGATAAATGAAATATTAGGTTAAACAAGAATCGCACAAATTCTCTACAGCACGGCCATCCGGGGGCTTATGAGAGATTGGCGTTGCCATGTTAATGTTATTGGATGGATTCCTTGAATGTTGACACATTTCATTGCAAAGTATTGTGTCTATAATATGTAATCGAAGTGAAAGTTTTTCTCCCCCACCCAATCTCCCAGTCAAAATCAAACACACACACACACACCCTAATTTTTAATACTCACATTTTGGGTTTATATAATGAAATGTTTTTCGCTTGCATCACATATTCTTTTGTGTGAAATTCTCAAGATTAAAAACTTTACGCTTGTGGAATATCCATTAATAATATATACATTACTTTTATGATGGGTACGTGCATGTACGAACACATGTACACACACACAGTGGAATGTAAACATTGCATGTAAACATTGCCATGTGACTGCCACATGGCAATGTTTGTTTAGCCTTTGGAAAAAGGATACGAAATGGGCTTGAAAGTAGATCTTTAGCAGGGCTTCAAGAAAGTCTCTTCCAGTCATGAACCGACTATAGTGTGCTAATACTGCCACTGGTGTTGAGGTTATGTTACGGCAAAATTAGAACCACTGAACGGATTTCGTTCAAACAAACTTTATTGTCATTCACGCATTATACACAAACTGTACACGAAAAAGAACATGCAAATGACCAATTGTACCAATTAACTTCCTATAAATTCATATTTCCTCACCAAACCAGTCCAACAAAAACGACAGTAAATTCAAGCACGCAACTCGTGTCGCTTATTTTTTGTAGGTAGCAGCGACGGTGAACATGCACACAATAGGCCTACCGTGACTTTTATTCCGCTCATATTTCTTTGTATGGGAACTTAGTTTTTACTAGGATTATTTAATTATTTATCTAAAATTTTCTGGCTAGGATCAGTAATTTGTTGGTATTGTGGCAAACATTCAAATCAAAGAAACGTAAGCATGTTACACAATTGTGTTTCAAATAGGGAAAAGTTACAAAGTTGTGATAAATAAACAGAAGTGACNGAAACGTAAGCATGTTACACAATTGTGTTTCAAATAGGGAAAAGTTACAAAGTTGTGATAAATAAACAGAAGTGACTTTATATTAGTTAATTTCGTCATAATAAAGAGTTCACTGTTAAAACGTATAAATTTCGCGCGTCCAAAAATTTGCAATCACACGCGCACACTGGGCCAACGTAACGGCAAGGCTTTTTTACACGCAGCGGCCACGACACGTGATACAGTAAATTTATTCATGTCATGGAAACACAGATTTATCGCGACATTGTAACTTGCTTAGGTATGTTTAAAAAAACGCGTGTACAAACTTGATGTGGTAATTTGAGGTATTTTTCGCAGGAAGGAAAATTAACACTTCGNTGTTTAAAAAAACGCGTGTACAAACTTGATGTGGTAATTTGAGGTATTTTTCGCAGGAAGGAAAATTAACACTTCGTTCAGCCACAAGCAACACACCATGCCACGTCGCCACTCGCCAGTCGCCACTTCTGCACCAACTTCGGATTTGTAACTGTCCCGCCATCACATCTAAATATATATTTTATAGCTTAAGTATTCAAACATTAAAATCTCGTTTCAGTTTTAAATTAGAAATTTAAAAAAAAAAAATTTTTTTTTTTTTTGCTGTAATGAGTATGAAATATGCTAAAATTTAAAACATGTATAAATTCCCTGCTACTTCCAGATATATATATATATATATATNGAAACGTAAGCATGTTACACAATTGTGTTTCAAATAGGGAAAAGTTACAAAGTTGTGATAAATAAACAGAAGTGACATTATATTAGTTAATTTCGTCATAATAAAGAGTTCACTGTTAAAACGTATAAATTTCGCGCGTCCAAAAATTTGCAATCACACGCGCACACTGGCCCAGCGTAGCGGCAAGGCTTTTTTACACGCAGCGGCCACGACACGTGATACAGTAAATTTATTCATGTCATGGAAACACAGATTTATCGCGACATTGTAACTTGCTTAGGTAGGTTTAAAAAAACGCGTGTACAAACTTGATGTGGTAATTTGAGGTATTTTTCGCAGGAAGGAAAATTAACACTTCGTTCAGCCACAAGCAACACACCATGCCACGTCGCCACTCGCCAGTCGCCACTTCTGCACCAACTTCGGATTTGTAACTGCCCCGCCATCACATCTAAATATATATTTTATAGCTTAAGTATTCAAACATTNTTTTTTTTTTGCTGTAATGAGTATGAAATATGCTAAAATTTAAAACATGTATAAATTCCCTGCTACTTCCAGATATATATATATATATATATTCTATGATATTTTACTAAACAAAAGTAAATTCTTTATTTAACCAAAAAATAACGTACTTCAACGTGTGCGGAAGTCTTGAAACGCTTGCGATATACGCTTTATTTAGAGAAAAACCAAACATGGCATACATAAAGTTATTTTTCAAATGTTTTATTCAAAAAATGTGAAAATGCCGTGAACAGACTATACACTAGTTTCGCGAAGTATTCAAGGTGTGTTTTCAATTATGTCAGTCTGAAAATGGCATTTAAAGCTGCCGACGGTCTCTAAAATATTTGTTTGCATTAAAACGAGATGTCCTGAAAGTTGTATGGCCGAGTTGTCTGTGTCGAATTTTTGTAGAAGTAATAATAAAAAAGACTGAGAAATACGATCGTCAGTTCATTTCGAAAACGCATGTTTCAAACCTTTGGAATACATTTTATGAGCTGGGGCTGGGGCTTCAACTTTTTCTCACCAGAGTGAGCTCTCGTTTCAACACGCACCAACCGCAGCGGTACCGGAATGTCTTGTTCATGCGCAGGTGACGTATCTCACTGATGTAAAAATACGCCCAGCGAAATTCCACGTGATGCCAAAACTACGGCACTACTCATGGTAACATAGGGTATCAAATCACAAATGCCATCCTGATGATTACAAAACAATAACGTCTCAGTGGGTGGATATTTTGACGACAAATAATCGTAGCCATCACAAATTAAAACGTAAATTTTCTTCTCCGAAAAAATTCTGTTTTTGACCGAAGCATGCCGTTTTTAAAAGAAATTGATCTGAGAAGAATGACGGTAGCCACAGCTGCTGATAAATAAGGATATACAAGCAATTCTATTCACCTTGGTTTAACGGAATTCCGGTTTCACGGGTCGGAATTTTAACGGTAAAGTTTATATAGTAAGGGAACTGTTTTGAGGCCAGATGCATGTTCCAGTTTCAAAATCATATTATTGTACATAAAAGTTGTAAGAGCACCCAAAAAAAAAAAAATTACAAGACGTCCCAATGACTACAGAAGTGATAAATATTTGAGAACTTTCGGTTTCTCGTTTTATCTTCCCAAGGATTTCTTTTTAGCGTGAAAATATTAAACTAATGTTCCCAAGATTTATTTACTTCAGCACAAAAGTATAATCCATTCACGGTTACTTCACACTTTTCTGAAGCCCTGCTAAAGTTCTACTTACAAGATATTCCTCCGCCATGTGCACACTAAGCTTAACTAAGTCTAGAAAATTACACCAAAGGATAACGCACCGAATTCGTGCGCACTCAGTTGTAATAATACTTTGAATGAGAACTATTTCTTACTAGGCGCTACCAACAGATACGCTTTCTCCCTGTTTTTATTTGTTATTTATTATAAATAAAATACTATAATTTATAAATAAAATACAGCTAAACTTTAATTTAAGGAAAAATAAGATACATTCATTTTAGCAGAGGTATAAAACGCTTATGATACACGGAATATTTATGAAATAACTAAACACGTCATAGATGGGATGATTTTTCAAAGGTTTGATTCAAAAAGTGTGAAGAAACCGCGAATAGACTATAACAATCCTTTATTCCGATTACAATGCTACAAGAATGAGGATTCGTCACATGCAAAAATGTCTGCTTGAGCTTGAGGCGGACTGCGATTGGTTTGGCACCCTCCTGTGGCTTGCATCGTGCTGCTCCCGCATTTTATAGCATTTTCATTACATTCCTTTAGGGTGTGGAATGCTGTTGTAATATTAGTTTTCCTACAAAAATGATAATGGGAGATAAAGCGAGAAATATTTACATTAAGATTGTTAACAGTGCTCGTAGTGGAACAAATTCAAGAAACGCCAAAGCAGAATTCGCATAAAAATTGCCAATTATGCCCGTAAAAAAGATAATTCAGCGAAAGTAATCTAAATGTAAATATCAAATAACTCTTATTTTTATTATAATAGCAAACTAAAACATTTTCTATTTATGCTATTTATGCTATGCTCGTCATCAAGCAAGATGCAAGAGTCTGCAGCGTTCAATTTTTGTAACTGTGATGAATCCTCTTGAGGGTATTCAAGAGTTGAAAATTATTTTTTACATTGGAAAAAAATACGAAAAGTGTAGAAAACAAATTTTAATTAAGCTAATATAAAAAACATGAATTTCGAATTTTATATATTTCTTTTGTACGTCTCAAAATAACTGTTACTGTCATCTAAATATTATGAAAAAAAATTCTTGGTAATTTAGTATGCTGTTCATCCGTATTTCAATTTAACCTTTTGAGATAAAACTTTAAGCCAAAGCAGCCAAAAGTCAAACCATTATCGCGGATAAAACAAGTGTCGGATTTCAAAGAAATTGCCCACATGACACTCTTGATACTTCAAGAAAAACTTAAGCTGAAACGAAGCTTTGTGTCAAAATAACTTTCCTTCAGGCTTATAAGAATCAATATTTTAAGTTAAAAGTCTCATATTACCGCTAAAAAAATCATTAATGTAATTTAAATATTATTTTTTTATCGCGTTGTTACTGATGTCACGAAACCATAAAAACATGTTCAAAAAGAAAAGAAAAAAATGTTTGGCTCTTGAACGATCTTAAGGTCTCCCACGCATCTTGCAAGTTGCACATGATCACATGCAGCCCATTCCGAAAATCTTGTCTAAAGAGGTGATAAAGTTTTATGACCTTGATAGTGCCTCCATTACCTTACTTTACCTTCCTCGCCACAAAGAAAAACCGTTGGGGGTGCCGGGGGGGGGGCTCTTAACGACGGTTCAATCACGCCAATGGAACAAACGGCGTGATTATTTTCTTTTTTACTGTACTCTACGACGTCGTTACCAAACCACAAAGTGAAATAGCAGGGGTCCCGCCAGATAATGGGCAAGGGTTCGTAACAGTGTAGTGCCGCTATCGAGCGGCGGCGTGCAGGTGCTTTGAAAAGACCGCCGCTATCGGCGGAACACTTGAAGGCCACCAGGCGGAGTGCGGATGCGTCCATCGTCGAGGTTTACGGGGGGTGGTGGGGGGCGACAGACAATGAAGCTGCGGCGGATGGAGATCAGGAAGGACGTCTGCGACGTCGCCTCCCTTCCGCCTGCGCTCGCGACACGATCTCTGCCGCTATCTCAAGAGCTCTTCCTAGCCCTTCCCCGATATACTAGGTTCTTCCCGTTGTTGTCTGCTTCCCAGTGAAGGTTCCCCAGAGCGCACTCATTTGCGTTATTAATTGTCTATTCGCGGTTTCTTCACACCTTCCGAAACAGGTCTTTCAAAAATCACCTAATGTATGACGTGTTTGATGGTTTCATAAATATGTCGTGTATCGCAAGCGTATTAAAGTTGTGTCAACATTAAAAAACCTTATTTTTGATTAAATTGAACTTTTACTTATATATCTATAAATATAATATTTCATTTATAATTAATACGAATAAAAAATAGAGAACATATGTTTGTTGGTGATGCGTAGTAAGAAATAGTTCTTATGCAAAACATGATTATGCTGAGTGCGCACGAATGCGGTGCGTACGTAGACAGTTTGGTGTAATTTTCTAGACTCGAATAAGCTCTGTTTGCATGAGGCGGAGGAATACCCTGAAAGTAGAACTTTAGCAGGGCTTCAGAAAATGTGGAAGTAACCATATTCTGTATCACTCATTGAGGCAGGTTAGGCGTCACGTCTTGTCAACAGCGAGGTATTAGAGACACAGCAAGTTGCTCAGAGAAGCAGGAATGGGGAAGGAATCGGCCGTGGCCTGTAGCAAGGAAACATCCTAGCATTCGCTTGGAGTGATCTGCGGGAAACTATTGAAAACCGAAGGCACGCAGGCCGGGCCGGGATTCGAATTCATGTCAGTAGTAGGAAAATAGCGGTTCAGTGCTAACTGGATGCTGGATGCGGANCAGAGAAGCAGGAATGGGGAAGGAATCGGCCGTGGCCTGTAGCAAGGAAACATCCTAGCATTCGCTTGGAGTGATCCGCGGGAAACTATTGAAAACCGAAGGCACGCTGGCCGGGCCGGGATTCGAATTCATGTCAGTAGTAGGAAAATAGCGGTTCAGTGCTAACTGGATGCTGGATGCGGANTGGCCGGGCCGGGATTCGAATTCATGTCAGTAGTAGGAAAATAGCGGTTCAGTGCTAACTGGATGCTGGATGCGGAGCCCCGGCGGGCGTCTTTGATGAGGTCACGCGGCATCCTCCTGCTCTGTCATTCTTCGTCAGCGGCGGCCTCCGGAATTTCCCTTTTTCCCTTTTGCTCTATCATTTCACCTCGTCACTTCACGCTCTTGCATTTCGATTCTTTTTCTCCCACTCTTTCATTTCGATGTCATTGTGTTTCTCGCGCTCTGTCATTCCATCCTCACGTCCGTTCTATACCTCGGGGTTTTTTCTCATATTCCTTCCGGTCTCCTTTATATTTCTCTCTTGTGTTTTTTTATCTCATGCTCTCACATTCCTTCCTGCCTCCCGTCTGTTCTATCCCTTGTGGAGTTTTCTCATATTCCTTCCAGGCCCCCATCCCTCTCTTGCTTTTCACGCCCTCCATCACCGTCGACGTTGTCTGCTGTAGGCGGCCATCATTTATTCCCGCATCCACCACCAGAGTAATCTAAGGTCTTTCCTTTTAAGTCCTCTATCTTTAATTCCCGCGCCTGCCACCATCTCTGATTCCCACGCCCGCCACCAGGGTGTGTGAAGTAACTCATCCAGATCATCACTGGGCAATGGCGCAACGTTCAACTTATCTGGTTCATTGTTTCGTTTTGGTTTGTATTTTTTGCGGCCCGCCTCTGTGTATAGACAAAGAGGTTTTTTACGACCAACATGATTTTAAGTGTAAATTTGTAACTCATGAAATAAAGTACTCATTAACGTAATAAATAAAATATTTTTATAATTACATGTTCTGAGTAATGTGGCGTTGTTTGTTATTGCTTTCCACGTAGCTTACTGTCCCATAAATTCTTGAAATTTAACATAATATGCTGACCTAGAAAATGTGCTGCTTCGTGCAATTTAAGTCGGTATAAATTGTTTAACCTCCAATAAACGTGAAGAAACTTCGGATTAATGTGTTTTGTTATATTTGCGACATGTGTTACAATTCTGAAAGCTTAAATAAATTTGTGTGTATTATATTTACGTGATTTACGAGTTAACACCTTCGCACGTATGTCACTCGCTTTGAAACGCTAACGCCATGAAAACGTTTTATATTGCAAGAAAAACATTTATTGATTGTTATGTATACGCTAAAACAGTATTATAACGTCTGTCCAAGCGGTTTAATTTGTTTGAGCTCGTATATCAAACTGTAAGTATCAGCTTTCACAACAGCTTTCAAGGTAAGTTATTTAGAAGAAAACTAGATTCTGCACTAAATGTGTGGATACAGTTTAATTAAATACTTTGTCATCAGGTAGGTATTATGTTTTTTAGTATTCTGGTGAAGTTACGTTCATATCAGTGTGGGCATTTAAATTTTATAAGCATAAAGGTATTTTTTTTAGAAAGTAAAGCAGTAGGCCTTGGCAAATGTTAGTGTCATGTGTTTTAAAAACTGTGTGGCTGGAAGAATTTTTACGAGACNGTAAAGCAGTAGGCCTTGGCAAATGTTAGTGTCATGTGTTTTAAAAACTGTGTGGCTGGAAGAATTTTTACGAGACATGCACAGAGTGACAAATATTATTGTGGAAGTATGCTGTAAAAATTTGGATCAATTGTATTCAGTCATTTAATTTCATAACATCATGACGACTGTTTTCGTTAATCTTAATGTAATAGCAACGCCCGCCATTTACTTGTGCGTAATTTTGTATTAAAATATTGATTAGTGAGGTACGCCTATTAACGCATTGTAATTCTACTAGTAGGGTTAAACTCTTACGTCAAAGCACGTTGTCTTCTGTATGAAGAAGTGCCTACACCATGTTATCTAAAAGAATGTTTTCTTATGAGCATGACACGTATGCGGGCAAGCGTTTAAGCGATTCACACTTTTTAAAGGTGGACGTTCGTAACGTCTTGGCGTCTGTTTTTATAACAGATAAGATAATAATATTTAGCCCTGCTGATATTCTGTTGACAATCTAAGCCAAGCATATTTTCTTATGACCTCGGAAGTGTCGACCACAGTTGAAGGCATTAATTTATATCTAAACAGAAAAAGAATCGTGAATATCAGTCAATATTCACAAACCAATATAATTTACTGAAATTAACGTATACATGTTTATAGTGCTGATTACAATATTTATTACTTTTCTTTGTTTATTAAAATGAGTATGCAGTGGATATATGAGCCAGCTGACGTAAACACCAGCTGAAAGTCACATGGCAGTGTTTATTTTGATATGAATGCGGAAAGCTACGCAACCAACAGGCTGAAAGTAGAAACTTAGCAGGGCTTTCAAAAGTGCTCACTTTACCGTGAACAGCATTTATCGGGCATATTTTATGCTGCCAACCTAATGAAATTGTTACCAAAAGTGGCGCGTAAACATCTGTGAGGCGAGTGCCCCTTCTTGTTGCCTGTGGTTGTAATGATAGAAGGCACAAATGCCAGCAAAAACTGGGAAAGATGGGACAGAGATAGCGAAAGAGAATACGAGAGAATAAAAAAAAACGCGAGAAAACAGAGGGAAAAAAACGAAAAGAACGAGAAAGGAGAAAAAGAAAGGGAAAACCAGAGTGACGATAAAGAAAGAAAAGAGATTTAACAGGTTTCCTTGTAGAGGCTGACTGAGCAGCACACAGGAATATCCTTGTGAGTATAACAGTTGAAACAGAGGGAAAAGGGACACTAGAAAGGACCTACTACAGTGTTCTTATTGATACAGACCTCCAAAATTCGCGCTATTATCTGGCATCAAGCTAGTCTTCACAACACTGTACACTGTAAAAATGTTTTTATGTTTGTACGAAGAGTTATATGGAAACTAGTTGGGAAAGATATTTTTTGTAACACTACAAATAAATTAGAGTTGAATTTTGACAAGTGTTGTCGACAACTACATAAGCAATTTTGTATGTTTTTAAAAATAACATGTAAATATTTCAGCTGTAGAGTTGCAAGAAAATCTTTGACAACTAGTTTCCGAAGAATAGTTTTAAACAAGGAGAGAAATTTTTTGCTGTGTAAATACTTGAGCCGGTGTCGTTAATTCATTGCCTGCAGTCTGGGAGTGAAGGCATCCCACTTCTGACAAATCTGCACAGATCCGGGCACACCAATCATCAAGTTGTTCATTATTTGGCGCAAAGTTTTTCGGGCGTGTCAAATGAAGCACGGTCCAATGACAAACGTAGCACAAACTTACACGTGCTTAAAATATAACGTGTCACCAAAAGACAACGCGAATTTTGCAAGTCTCTAATTACACTGGTCAACATGATTTTTTTTCACAAGGAAACTGAATAGCGACCCTAGTCCAGTTTTTTTATGCTGAATTCAAATATGTAATCAGATTTCTTCAATCAGGCATAGTTTTCTTGTGACAGTCATTTCCGCGTAATATACTTCTGTAAGACGCTACTCGCTCACTGTGAGATACAGGGCGGGTTCTTAGATATCAACACCAGCCAGATGAGTGGCGATTGTTCATAGACTCATTGAAAGTTAGTTTGAAGGCTGTACTACTGCATAATGGGAATGAATTACCATCAATGCCTGTCGTGCATGCCAGTGATATGAAAGAGACATATGAAAATATGAAATTGTTGTTAAAAAAAATTAACTATACTAAATATAACTGGAATATCTGTGGTGATTTGAAGGTCATAGCTTTATTGTTGTGTTTCCAACTTGGATACACGAAATTCTGCTGTTTTTTGTGTAAATGGGACAGCAGGGATATGAAGTCTCACTACATAAAGAAACAATGGCCTTAACGTGAATATCTTATTCCTGGGCATAAAAATGTAACAAATACACCATTAGTGGATCCCGAAAAGGTGTATTTACCTCCCCTGCATATAAAACTAGGGCTTATAAAAAGCAATGGATAAACGTTATGCTGCATTTATGTATCTGAAATCTAAATTTCCTAAAATAATCTATGCAAAATTGAAGGAAGGAATATTTATAGGGCTGCAAATAAGATCACTAATATCGGATGATGAACATTTTGAGGAACTGTTACATCCACCGGAAAAAGCAGCGTGGAAATCATTCAAAAATATCTGTTGTGGATTTCTTGGCAATAATAAAGAAGAAAACTATAGTGAAATAGTGAGTGATCTTTTGACGTCGTACAAAGGAATGGGCTGCAACATGTCTTTGAAAATTCACTTCTTGGACTCTCTCCTAGATTTCTTCCCTGAAAATTTTGGGGCTATCCCTGATGAACATGGTGGGCGTTTTCATCAGCAGATTTATACTGTGAAAAAGAGGTGCCAAGGCAAATTCAGTCCAATGCCATGTTTCACACAGTGGTTACTGGGCACCTTGCATGTACACTAAGCCTTTAAATTTACTGTACGAGCTTGTAAAAAGTTAACCATTCAGAACGTTCAGTAACTCGAGTAGGAAAGACAATACAGGGTAGAAAGCGCATACGAACTACGTATAGCCACTCTCCCTCTTCCAACATTGAACTGCTTTTCTACCAAGAGCACTATCACCAGCTCCTGGTATGTGGTGTTTCTGTAATGGGAGCACTATCTGAAAAACATTGTAGGCATGGGAGACAGTCAAGAATCTCTTCGTCCTGTTTCAGATATACAGATAGGTGTTTGTAGGTGGATTTTATTTCATTTTGTGTATATGCTTTTCTACCAATAACAATATCAAAAACCTGGATGGGTATGAGGTCACAACGCTGTTTATACAAGTAACATTTAAATTTTTTGTAGCCTACATTTAACCTAGTTTTAATGCAACCAATAATGTATTCAAGTTAGTCAAAATATCGTTACAAGACTCCAGAGGGGCGTATCCGAGTTCGTGAGGCATAGACGTCTTAATAAAAATAAAATAACTAAATTTTATTTATAGTTTATTCACACAGCTATTTACAACATTCAACAACCTATCTCAAATAGTACTCTTGTTATTCTCAATGGGTGCAAATATTTAATATCTGTCTCAATTCTAATTAAAGTTCTTAACAATGTTTTTATATTGGCTACAGTCACTTAATTCACACTCATTATTTACACATATTCACTGTCTATTGCCATCATTCCAAATATCTGTCACTCACGCATCCAGTTCAATAGTCCCACCGCCAGTCTCTCTCTTTCTCTGTTTCTCTCTCTCTCTCTCTCTCCACTGCACTGATGCTCGCAGTCTGCAGACTTCACTCCCGCTGGTCACTATCGTCACAATTCGTCGCTCTGCTGGCCCGTCGCTGTCTTCGCGCACCCGGCACGGAAGGTAGCACAATCCTCCCAACTCTAAAACTGTCGGCTCGGAGGTCCGTCGCGACTTACGTAGTCTCGCTGGCCCGATCTAGAAGGTTCCCCGCACCCCGAGTCTCGCTGAGAGAGGCCAGGGCGATGACCAGAACATTCTTTCAAAGATAACCCCAGAAATTCAATCCTCTGAAAGTCAGGAGCGCACAAGTCGCGATAGGCTTATCTGGCATACGCGGACTTCTCGCGTTCCCGTTCCCCTCCTCTGAACCTGGCACACTCATTCGTTCGCTCAAGCGGGCCGGTGCAAGAGAAGCTATGCGGACCAGCAACATGTAACAGTATTTTATTCATATAAAAAGGCGGCTCTGCGGAAAATTCAAATGTAAAGAGACATGTTCATAATTGTCAACCATGTGACTGACAGTTGTATTGGCGATGGGCGAGTCAACATTGGACATGCGCAGAGGACGAGAAAATCTGCTTACCTCATCTTTAGTCTGTACTTCAGAGTACCAACGCTGGCCTTCTTTGCTGTCTCTAGAACTGTCAAAAAAGACGTGGCTTCGACTATAAGCTATTCACGGATTCACGGTAAAGTGAGCACTTTTTGAAGCCCTCAAATTTGGAATAATAGCCAATATATATGTTTTATTGTAGCCTTAGGCGTTAACTTTCGAATCCGGTGATATGAAATATATATACTATGTTTTTTTTTTTAATTACATGGCAATATTTATTTTTAAAAAGTGGTGGAAAGATAAAAAATGGCTGAGAGGAAAGAAGTAACTAGGGGCCTCAAAAGTGTTCACCCCTGTCATACTTTCAGATGCTCCCGTCAAACTGCTTCCAATAAGTTTGGTCAAAAAAGGTTGAAAAGTTGTGACGTCAACAAAACGTCATAAACGCCGCCATATTTGTCGAAAAAATTTCGATGTGTCCAGTTTCCATCAAACATTTTGTAAACTGGGCCTGTTCTAAAATTTGTTGGATATTTGAATACTTCAGCCAATCAGATTCATGGACATGAAAAAAAAAGTTATTTCCGACTCCAACAAACTTTAAAATGACTAGAAATTAAATAAAGTTATAGAGATAATTGAGGCCATAAAATATGTATCAGGGCATGAGGGCTGTTGGAAGCGCACACTAAACAAAAATGGTAAAAAATTAATNTTGAGGCCATAAAATATGTATCAGGGCATGAGGGCTGTTGGAAGCGCACACTAAACAAAAATGGTAAAAAATTAATCACAAAGTTCTTAATACTCATTCCTGTAATTATCTTCAGGATAAACAACATTATCGCGCTTTGGATCAAACTTNCATAAAAATGTAACAAATACCCCATTAGTGGATCCCGAAAAGGTGTATTTACCTCCCCTGCATATAAAACTGGGGCCTATAAAAAGCAATGGATAAACGTTATGCTGCATTTATGTATCTGAAATCTAAATTTCCTAAAATAAGCGATGCAAAATTGAAGGAAGGAATATTTATAGGGCTGCAAATAAGATCACTAATATCGGACGATGAACATTTTGAGGAACTGTTACATCCACCGGAAAAAGCAGCATGGAAATCATTCAAAAATATCTGTTGTGGATTTCTTGGCAATAATAAAGAAGAAAACTATAGTGAAATAGTGAGTGATCTTCTGACGTCGCACAGAGGAATGGGCTGCAACGTGTCTTTGAAAATTCACTTCTTGGACTCTCACCTAGACTTCTTCCCTGAAAATTTTGGGGCTATCTCTGATGAACATGGTGAGCGTTTTCATCAGCAGATTTATACTTTGGAAAAGAGGTACCAAGGCAAATGGAGTCCAATGCCATATTTCACACAGTGGTTACTGGGCACCTTGCATGTACACAAAGCCTTTAAATTTACTGTACGAGCTTATAAAAAGTTAACCATTCAGAACGTTCAGTAACTCGAGTAGGAAAGACAATACAGGGTAGAAAACGCATACGAACTACCTATAGCCACTCTCCCTCTTCCAACATTGGACTGCTTTTCTACCAATAGCACTATCACCAGCTCCTGGGATGTGGTGCTTCTGTAATGGGAGCACTACCTGAAAAACATTGTAGGCATGGGAGACAGTCAAGAATCTCTTCGTCCTGTTTCAGATATACAGATAGGTGTTTGTAGGTGGATTTTTTTTCATGTTGTGTATATGCTTTTCCACCAATAACAATATCAAAAACCTGGATGGGTATGAGGTCACAACGCTGTTTATACAAGTAACATTTAAATTTTTTGTAGCCTACATTTAACCTAGTTTTAATACAACCAATAATGTATTCAAGTTAGTCAAAGTATCGTTACAAGACTCCAGAGGGGCGTATCCGAGTTCGTGAGGCATAGACATCTTAATAAAAATAAAAGAACTCAATTTGATTTATAATTTATTCACGCAGCTATTTACAACATTCAACAACCTATCTCAAAGATTACTCTTGTTAATCTCAATGGACGCAAATATTTAATGTCTGTCTCAATTCTAATTAAAGTTCTTAACAATGTCTCTATATTGGCTACAGTCACTTAATTACTTAATTCACACTCATTATTTACACATATTCACTGTATATTGCCATCATTCCAAATATCTGTCACTCACGCATCCAGTTCAATAGTCCCGCTGCCAGTCTCTCTCTCTCTCTCTCTCTCTCTCTCTCTCTCTCTCCACTGCACCGATGCTCGCAGTCCGCAGACTTCACTCCCGCTGGTCACTATCGTCGCCATTCGTCGCTCTGCTGGCCCGTCGCTGTCTTCGCGCACCCGGCACTGAAGGTAGCACAATCCTCCCAACTCTAAAACTGTCGGCTCGGAGGTTGGTCGTGACTTAAGTAGGCTCATTGGCCCGATCTAGAAGGTTCCCCGCACCCCGAGTCACGTTGAGAGAGGCCAGCGCAATGACAAGAACATTCTTTCAAAGATAACCCCAGAAATTCAATCCGCTGAAGGTCAAGAGCGCACAAGTCGCGATATGCTTATCTGACATACGCGAACTCCTCGCGTTACCATTCCCCTCGCCTGGCCCATGCACACTCATTCGTTCGCTCAAGCGGGCCGGTGCAAGAGAAGCGATGCGGACCAGCAACATGTAACCNTTCGCTCAAGCGGGCCGGTGCAAGAGAAGCGATGCGGACCAGCAACATGTAACCGTATTTTATTCATATAAAAAGGCGGCTCTGCGGAAAATTCAAATGTAAAGAGACATGTTCATAATTGTCAACCATGTGATTGACAGTTGTATTGGCGATGGGCGAGTCAACATTGGACATGCGCAGAGGACGAGAAAATCTGCTTACCTCATCTTTAGTCTGTACTTTAGAGTACCAACGCTGGCCTTCTTTGCTGCCTCTAGAACTGTCAAAAAAGACGTGGTTTCGACTATAAGCTATTCACGGTAAAGTGAGCACTTTTTGAAGACCTCAGATTTGGAATAATAGCCAATAAATATGTTTTATTGTAGCCTTAGGCGTTAACTTTCGAATCCGGTGATATGAAATATATATACTCTGTTTTTTTTTAATTACATGGCAATATTTATTTTTAAAAAGTGGTGGAAAGATAAAAAATGGCTGAGAGGAAAGAATTAACTAGAGGCCTCAAAAGTGTTCACCCCTGTCATACTTTCAGATGCTTCCGTCAAACTGCTTCCAATAAGTTTGGTCAAAAAAGGTTGAAAAGTTGTGACGTCAACAAAACGTCATAAACACCGCCATATTTGTCGAAAAAATTTCGATGTGTCCAGTTTCCATCAAACATTTTGTGAACTGGGCCTGTTCTAAAATTTGTTGGATATTTGAATACTTAGCCAATCAGATTCGTGAACATGAAAAAAAAAGTTATTTCCGACCCCAACAAACTTTAAAATGACTAGAAATTAAATAAAGTTATAGAGATAATTTAGGCTATAAAATATGTATCAGGGCATGAGGGCTGTTGGAAGCGCACACTAAACAAAAATGGTAAAAAATTAATTCAGCAAATATGCATGATAAATAAATTTAGAATTTAATTTAGAAGTGAAAATTTATCACAAAGTTCTTAATACTCATTCCTGTAATTATCTTCAGGATAAACAACATTATCGCGCTTTGGATCAAACTTGGTTCACCAAATAAAAACGTTTGGCATTGTGATATATTTTCGAACACATTCACGATTATTTTATCAAATTCGTTTGTTTGATAGGTAGCCAAATTTTATAGCTATATTTCGTCTTCAATTTTATTGTCCAATATATTTGAAGGAAAAAATTTNGGGGGAATAAAGTGTAAAACTTTTACTAATTAATTATAGAATTCACATAAAATAAATATATCTCTATTTTAACATGTGATTTTGACATATCTGTAGGTAAATCGGTAGCCAACTTTAGAATGCATGCGGAGATTTTAAAAAATAAATATCTGTCTACCTAACTCAATTATATGTACAAACTGCCATCCTCAACTCATGGAACTGTATGGTAACTTCCAAACTTTTTTGAAGCCCTAAGTTCTACTTCACGCTATTCCTCCGTCTCATGCAAACAAGGCTTAACCAGGTCCAGAAAATTACACCAAAAGGGCAATGCATCGCGCTGGTGCACACTCAGTTTAATATTTCGCATGGTAAATATTTATTAGGCATTACCAACACACATATTTTCTGTCTGGTTTTATGCATGTTAATTATAATAGGCATATTATAATTTGTAGATAAGTAAAATTTAAATGTAACCAAAAATAAGATACTTTTGTGTTGTTAAGAAAACAATAAAAGGCTTGTGACAAATAACGTATTTAGGAAATAACCAAACGTGTTATTCATAAAGTGATTTTTCAAAGGTTTGATAACAAAAAATTGTGAATATACTGCAAATAGACTAACACGAAATTATGACTCGTGTAGAGCGTATAAAAGTATATTTATTATTTCGAGATAAAAAAAATGGTTGCCTGTAAAGTCGGTTTTACGGGCGAAGATTTTACGTGACAACGTAGTGCTGCGCGCGCGGCAGACCGATCATAGTTGAGTGGGAGAGAGACGCAAGGCATTCGGCGGGCCTCTCTCTCGTTCGGTGACTCATCGTAACGTTACCGAGCGTTACACTTTTTCATAAGTGACTCCCAGCCGCAACCTAATTTAAGACGTTGTCACGTCAAAAAAAATATTTCTCTTGAGTTTATAGATGCGTATTATCTTCTTTGCGTGTGCTCTAAAGAATTTGTTTTGACGAACAACATTCACTTTAAGAACTGCAAAAGAAAACACTTTTAATCATTGCACCCAACCTATAGACTTAAAATTTCTCCTGCACCAAAAAACATTTCCTATTCTGACTAACGGAAGCCTCCGCTCTTGTTAACATGATTATAAACAGCGCTGTAAAATTAATTTAACGTGTCATTATTTAGGACCTGTGGTCATTTCGACACGTCGAAAAATGAGACGATATAGAAAAAAAACTCGCAGCTGCCCGTAGCGATATCTAACGGCAGCTACACGAACTGAACATCACACCATTATTTCCCCTACGCACACAGGATCTAGTGCCCGTGCAGAACACTAGCGAACTCTAGCGAATGCTTTATAAAACGTGCATTCAGAGTACGTTATGTGCTCGCTAGATAGTGCAACGGTACACGACCACAGCTCCTAATAAATTGGAAATATTAAAGTTGTACCTTCTACAGTATTTTGTTTTACACTTATAAGCTGTAGTTTTAGANTTGGAAATATTAAAGTTGTACCTTCTACAGTATTTTGTTTTACACTTATAAGCTGTAGTTTTAGAATAAAATAACCATCACTTTGAACGTAATCTGCGAAACGTACTTTAATTGTTGTTCAAATTAAAGTTTAGCTGTGTTGTGAATTCCAAGTCATGCTGCCAGTCATCCCAAAATCCAAACATTAAAAGAAAACCACCCGTCACTGTAGTGGTTTTTAGTATCTGCTACATAAGCTTAATTTACAATAAATGTGGGAAAAAAAGTACACTTGCCAGACTGAATCACTCTATCGTGAATTTTTGAGGCCTTACACTACAAACCGAAGCCGCCGATTTAAAAGTCAAAATTAGTTAACGGTTCTTTGTTTACACTGCTACCAGTAGCGCAGGAGAAATTAATGTTGCATTGTTGATACCGTGCTTTCATAAAAAAAAATTCTGTGCCTTTTTTATTCTTTAGTTTCAATTTTTACAGTTATCGTCGCTTCAGAACTTAAATCTTAGGCAGTATTCGAATTGACTTTTTAATATATTAGTATTTTGCAGCGTTCAATTCGGGTGCCGTCGTCGACAGTCACTTAATTTAGTAATTTAATATTTTAGGAAGTTTCGTTACATACTAAACCTAATTACTAAAATACCAAATACTTCATCATTTTAGTAGCCTAATTCTGTTCACGTGAGCTAATAGTAAACAAAAAGTACCAATTCGAGCACTCCCTTCCGTGATTGCGACGGTTCATAAATCAAACTCGGCGAAGAATCATATCATTGCATAAATTACTTGTATTTCGCGAAAAAGGCTTCCGATCTGACTACGTAGTACAATGTTCATAACTTCCGATTGGCTGAAAACACACATTCATTATAAACAAAAATCCAGCCAAGATGACCTCTAGAATTACACTAAATTTAATTGTCGAATAAATATTAACTGTCAAATAAATACCACGTTACATCAGTGTAGTACGTGTGTCAAATTGTGTTCGGCACTTAGAGCGAGTGAATAGTAAAAAAATACTAAACTGAGTGGACGAAAATACGATTAACAATAAAAACTGTTTCGCAGCAAAATACAGAGTTGAATTTGTGGAATCCTTTTGTGAGTTTAGGAGGCTTCCCTTTTTCACCCTATCCCTATTTGTGTTTTAACATTTATCACTTGGAATAAGTCACAGTTTGTCGCTACACTTAAAATCACGACTGTTTGCGAATAACAGTAATTTGAGTGTGTGTGGGATTAGCTCTGTTAATGTTATTTTACTCAGGTTAGGAAGCTCAATGCTTTTAGTTTGGCAACTAAAATTGTCGCCGCCAGGGTGCACTGGTGTCACAAGTGTACCGGATTTTTTTCGTTTTGTAAGTAGTAAGTAAATGGGATAATAGCAATTCCCATAAAACAAATATAATTGTGTAAAATCATCCTATTTATATTAGGTTAGAACCTACGTAAAAATAAACTTCAGTGTCTTGTGAGTAAGGACGATCATACACTCGATGAACGCACCCAGGTCGCCCTTAGCGAACCCTTGTTCTAAGACTCGGGCACGCAAACTACCTCCATGCAGCCAGACAGGGCGCCCTTTTCTGCATTTCTAACATATTTCGTGGTTTTGCGATACAATATCAATAATTATTTGATAAAAATGCCATATAAATTTTTAAAATAATTCTTGTGTTTTTTTTTATTGGAATCGTCGGCATTTTAACTATAAAATTTGTTCGAAACAAATTTCAAAAAGTTGTATGAGCACGATTTTTGATTTCAGCTAAAGTGTTTTTTGAGGATTTAGGAACGCCACGAAGAAAATTCTTTAAAGTGTTGTATTTTGTTCGCTTGCGATTAGGGATTAACTTCTAGCTATTTTGGATTTCAATTTTATTGTAAAACTTAAAATGAAATTATGGCCAAACCACTGCAAGAAAATCCATAAAATTTCTTCATCTTTTTCTAATGACATTAACAACTAATTTGAACTGTAGCCAAACATAATAATAATGCAAAAAAAAATTAATTTGTGTTCTAAAACATACAAATTAAATATTCCTGTATTTTCCGTCATTAATTTTTGGAAAATTAATTTACCATGGTTTTTTTATACTTTTATCAGTGAACTTTTTTATGTAATAAAACTGAACTATAAAATATTCTAAAAATATCGAAAATAATTCTTGGCGCTTGAAACACCCCTGATCTTTACATATCACTGTTCATAATTATGATATTATAAATGTGTAATAATCGTACATTTAAAGACAGCGATGCTAGCTGCGGAATGTAATGTCCCTTGTGGCGACGGGCAGCAAGTTCACTCACCATTGCGGCTGAGGTCGGTGCTCATGTCTTGTGGCNATGTAATGTCCCTTGTGGCGACGGGCAGCAAGTTCACTCACCATTGCGGCTGAGGTCGGTGCTCATGTCTTGTGGCGAGGACTCACGCACGCAGGCCATCAAGTTGAGGGGCGTGGCGCTCATCTCTTCGTGGTCTCGCGGTACCTGCAACACGCCCAAAACACGCGCCATCATCCAGCTGCCTCCTCGCCCGCCTACAGCAACTCCTACTGTAGCTGCAGTCAGCTACGTAATCATCACACTCATCTTCATCAAACTAACCGATCGCTTTCCGNAGCAACTCCTACTGTAGCTGCAGTCAGCTACGTAATCATCACACTCATCTTCATCAAACTAACCGATCGCTTTCCGCATACGCAAACGCAACAGACGTGCGCGTAGAAATACAGAGGCGAAACTTCTCCAACTTAGGAGAAGGCGCTACTCCCACATGTAGTATGGAGGGGGAAGGGAGCAAACCTTCAGGCACCCTTCTTAACCCTTTCAGACCCACTTTATTTTACTCTTTGCAAACAAAAAAAATGTATGATGAGTGCTGTACTTTAAGTCGAGACACAACACTTGTTTTGATGTTCGGCGACAGTTATAATATAAACCAATTGTCATCTAGACCAGTAGGACGGTTTGCAAATCATTTATCCACAGGTAAGATCATTAGACATTGAGCTTCGCAGTGTGCAGTACGGACCAAAAATTACTTACACGTTCGTAATACACACAATTGTGTACACTAGGTGTGAATAGGTTAAAAAAAACATTTCCTGTTCTAAATTTCATTTGGTGCAATCAAAACCAAAATCCTACATGCTCAACAAAAGATAGAGATAAGCATATAAAACCCAGAAGTGAAGATGTATGTAAGCACAAGAAATATATTATAACAATTCNGTATATATCATTGCATCTAGGTGAACAATATCAATTGGAGTGCTCATTTACTCTCATTCTGGCGTGGTCTTTACTATATTTATGATGGGGTAATGTACCCCTCCCCCCCCCCACATACACACACACACAGACTGTATAAGCACGAAAAAGTGCTGTACATAACGAACTTACTCGTCTTAGGTTCAACCAACCACACACGATCTCACAAAACCACTACAGCACATGAATACTAAATTTCATGTATTAAAAAAAATTAATTTATAAAACCACTTTAAAGGCAAATGGATTGTGTGTACTGTTGCATATCTAAAGGCATTTTGACCGGGGTACAATTTACTTAGGACCTCGTTGGCTGACACAACAGCCAGTAAATAATCAATTTGTCTGTCACTGTAAACGATTCCGTCGTAAAGTGGATCAACAAGACGATGTAGGCCTAAGTGGCAATACACAAACAAAAGTATATAGATGGATATAGGCTAGTCATATCGACCCTGTCAGTAAATATACATCAGTGAAAACTGTTAGTAAGATTTCAAAAACATATATGGGAAAAAAAACTCTAATAAAATGCATTTTTACACTCCTTACCACAAAAAATACACAAATTGTGACGAAATCTTGTAAATTATTTGCTACGACACAAAACAATCATTTTCAAAAATGCATTTATAATAAAAGAGTATTTTTAATGCCGGCTGCCATATTGTCATATTGCACAAAGTATATCTGAGCAGAATGTCCGAAGCACAGTTCATCCTAACGAAATTAACTCGGTCCTAAATTGTCTGCACTGCGACTATAATCTCCGTGATGTATGCCCTTCGTACCCAGGAATGTCTAAAAGATCCAAAACGTAAACCCTACAAGATATTCTTACTGAGCATTGCTCCCGAAAGTGACTAGATAACCACCAGCCAGCATAGCAACCCGGTGTACTAAGAAAATTATAGAACATACAGTTCGNTCCCGAAAGTGACTAGATAACCACCAGCCAGCATAGCAACCCGGTGTACTAAGAAAATTATAGAACATACAGTTCGGTTGATTATCGTGATGAAGCATAACGATTTGAAACGATCATTTTCAGTATATACAAAATCGTTTTGTTCCAGGTTTATATAATCTTCTTGCAAGGTAGTGTGTTCGAAACAGTTCTCAGCAGATTTTCGATATTATCAATGGTGTTTTATAGTGTTATTAGACGAGGTATTATATCGTCCAGAACATCGCCACTGCTGCTCTTCAATAGATACTGTATGCTTCCGAGTTTCCTCTCGATCAAAGTTTCCACATCCATTGGGATAACCCTGAGTTTAACAACCATATAATTTATGCTACCTTTAACATCATTGCTTGTTTTTTCCAGCACACTTTGTATTAAAGTAATCAAGTCAGCATTCAGGGTCTTGACACGACTCTTGTTAATGGCATCTTCGTCTTCCTTTGCATCACCGACATTTTTAATTCGCTTGCATTCTGCACTGCAGTTACCATCATCGGTGGGCGAGAAACATCTTCCTGTATTTCGTTTCAGACTGTTATGGCCAAATTTGGAAATTATGTAGCTCATATCATCAAAAATAAATACAGAGATTGGTAAAGCTTCACTCGGAGGCACAACAGCTTCATTGTCACTGCATGAAAAATAACCTAGTCCATTCACATCCCATAGAATTGTGGCGAGGCGCTGATATGTTGGCTGTTGTAGAGATTTCGAGTATAAGTACACATTCTCGAATCGAGAACCATTGAGTTCCTCCAGCAAACTTATCATCATGCATGTTTTCCACAGTTTGAAGGACCGGTTATGATGCAGCACACAGTATTCGGAAATAAGCTTCCGTGCCTTGATTAGTGGGAGATGGCTTCATCCTCTGAAGGAATACGTATGAGAAGAGTAACATCTTGCTTGACAATATGTATTTTACCACTACTATCTTGCGGTACATGCAGTGGAATGACAGAGCATGAAAAAACAATATGGAATGACAGAGCATGAAGTAGCAAGGTGGAATGATAAGAGCATGAAGTGGAAAATTCTAGAAACAAGATGGCAACTGGAAACAAGATGTCGACCAAAGGTCAAGGTTATCCAAGGTTATGAAGGTGGTATTGTCATCCAAGATGGCGGCGACGAATCCCTGAATCCCCAACTGCCAACCGCTTGCACCAGAACCCCCTATTTCTCCCTACTGCTATCCGAAATCAATATTTACACTCTTTGAACGTTAATAACAGAGAAACTATCAAAGACAATCTGATGGGACTCTGTTTATTTGACACTATAAGGACTATGGATGAGCAATATTTCCTGACACGGCGAATTTTGAGTTAGCNATGGGACTCTGTTTATTTGACACTATAAGGACTATGGATGAGCAATATTTCCTGACACGGCGAATTTTGAGTTAGCAATTTTTTTTTAACATGTAAACCGGTTTAAACTCAAAATTATCAAAATGTTGTGTGATGCTACGTATATTTTAATCTATAAACCTATTCAAACTCAATTTTTTTTTCTAAATTGCAAATCTTTTGGATAAAATTTTGAGTTTGCTTTTTTCCCCAACCTGTAGGCTGGCTCAAAATTCTGAAATGTTTTCCNATGGGACTCTGTTTATTTGACACTATAAGGACTATGGATGAGCAATATTTCCTGACACGGCGAATTTTGAGTTAGCTATTTTTTTTAAACATGTAAACGGGTTTAAACTCAAAATTATCAAAATGTTGTGTGATTCTACGTATATTTTAATCTATAAACCTATTCAAACTCAATTTTTTTTCTAAATTGCGAATCTTTTGGATAAAATTTTGAGTTTGCTTTTTTCCCCAACCTGTAGGCTGGCTCAAAATTCTGAAATGTTTTCCAGCAAGTTTGAAATTAGTTTAGACATATTGCTTAATGGCATTGTGTAGTTTTTTTTTTTT